>CM060953.1:12970813-13212652 GCA_030765055.1 Mantis religiosa | reverse complement strand
CAACATACCCATGGAAAAAGAAGAATATTTCAAAGAACAAAAAACAATACTACACATAGCAGAAAAAAATGGATACAACAAAAGTTTGGTGTTGAAGAAAATTAGAAAAGCTAAACTAAAGAAAACCATTAAGCAAAAAAGAAGAAGAGAAGAGGAAGAAGAGGAAGAAGAAAGAGGAAGAAGAAGAAGAAGAAGAAGAAGAAGAAGGAAGAAAGAAGAAGAAGAAGAAGAAGAAGAAGAAGAAGAAGAAGAAGAAGAAGAAGAAGAAGAAGAAAGAAGAGAAGAAGAAGAGAGAAGAAGAAGAAGAAGAAGAAGAAGAAGAAGAAGAAGAAGAAGAAGAAGAATAAAGAAGAAGAAGAAGAAGAGAAGAAGAGAAGAAGAAGAAGAAAGAAAGAAGAAGAAGAAGAAAGAAGAAGAAGAAGAAGAATAGAGAAGAAGAAGTAGAAGAAGAAGAAGAAGAAGAAGAAGAAGAAGAAGAAGAAGAAGAAGAAGAAGAGAAGAAGAAGAAGAAGAAGAAGAAGAAGAAGAAGAAGAGAAGAAGAAGAAGAAGAAGAAAGAATAAAGAAGAAGAAGAGAAGAAGAAGAAAGAAGAGAAGAAGAAGAAGAAGAAGAAGAAGAAGAAGAAGAAGAAGAAGAAGAAGAAGAAGAAGAAAGATAAGAAGAAGCATTCAGCATATCACATTCACAAACAACCATTTAATAAATTTAAAAAGATCTTCAAGGAACAAACTATCACCTTGGCACCTACTAATAGACACTCAATTTTAAAATTGCTAAATTCAAAAACAAAAGATGAAATCCCATCAGTTAATAGATCCGGAATAAACCAAAGTTGTAAGAATTGTGAAAGATGCTACATAGGTCAAACTAAAAGAAATCTAAAAACCAGAGTTAAAGAGCACTTTAGAAACATCAGATTGAAACAAGAAGATAAGTCAGCAGTAGCATTTCACTTTTGGAATGAAAACCATGACATTGATCCAAATCCAAAATTATTAAAAGGAGTAATAAACCAAAATAAATTGACAACATGGGAGAACATATTCATATGGAAAAATAAGGATCGCATAATGAACTTTGAAATCCCACCAGTAGATAATTTGACAAAGAAGTTCATAGTTCCAACGCCAGAGAGAGAGAGAGAGAGAGCAGACAACAGATGCCAGTTGGAAAGAGATTGAAAATGGAGGCGAATGCCTTTGAAACTAGTCTCTCATTAATATAAACAAGTAAATGACGAGTATTAATAAACCAACTACAAATAGTTTCTGAGATGAAATAACTGTTTCAGCTGTAAGCACTTAAGTCCCAAGCTTCATAGTTAAACCACTACTACGTTAATTGTTGGAAATTAATCATTCTTCCACACTAGCCATGTGTAGGCTAAGGTTTGGGTATGTAGAGTCAGATTGAAAAATTCCAAGCCATAGCTGGAATTTGAACCACAGATCTGTTCTTCTCGTCCAGTTGCTCTTAACCACTGACCTACCATGGCAACATGCCAGCATGACATTAAGTTTTCCAACTAACTCGTATTTTCTCTGGTAAACCACTAGGGATTCTCATATACAATGAGAGACACATTGTTTGTGGTGACTTACGATGCTGTAAGTACTTAAGTCCCAGGCTTCATACTTAAACCACTATTATGTTAATTGATGGAAATGAATCATTCTTCCACACTAGCCATGTGTAAGCTAAGGTTTGGATAGTGACAGTGTTTCTAGAATTTAGTCAGCCAAGAATACCTTCACTTCTCGATCTCCAACCAACTATGTGCTAGTTAGACTTGAAGGATAGGCCTGCTGACTGTAAAGTGAAGGCCCATATTCAGCACAATAAATATGCCCTTCTGTTGTATTATTCAGTCATTCTTTTTTTGTTCTATCAACCTGTAAGTGTGTTTTATTACTATTTCTAATGATTGGTTCATGTGCAATATTGCTTAACTAAATAAATGAACATTGTTCCTTATATGAGGTGCATTCAAGTTATAACACCTATTTTTTTCAGGACTGGGACCAGATAAGAGCTTCTGTTCTTTTTTTAAAATATACGCGGACTCTTTGTGAATGCGTGACAGAGATGGCAGCACTGTACAGTGTATAGAACTCTGGTGGCAGTGACGAGAGTTAGGACTGTTTTTGATACTTAAAATTCTTGCATGTAATCATTTTTCTCCATTTTCGTGGTGTGACATCTATTGAAATTCATTGCGTACTATGGATGTGTCTAATGTGCATTCCTAGGTGCGACAGTTCTTCAATGAAAGCAGAACATTGTGAAACAACAAACCAAGACAGTCACAGCCTTGCACCAGCCGGTCTGACGATATGAACCAGCGAGTTGAGAACATTGTTTTGTAGCATCACCAATTAAGTGTTGCAGACATTGCCTCCAAAATTGGAATTTTCATGGGATCTGTGCACACAATCCTGCACGAAGATCTGAAAATGCGAAAAGTATCTTACAGGTGGGTGCCATGAATGCTGACGGATGATCACAAGGATAATCATCCATGGTACCATCACCACATGCCTCACTCAACTGGCAATGAATTTCAATAAGTGTCACACCACGAAAATGGAGAAAACGAATGATTACACACTGTTCTTGCAATGAAAACATCGCTTTTAAGTATAAAAAACAGTCCAAACCCAGTCGCTGCCACTAGAGCTCAATGCACCATACAGTGCTGCCATCTCTGTCAAGCATTCACAAAGGGTTCATGTGTATTTTTTAAAAAAACACCAGAAGTTCCTATCTGGTCCCAGTCCTGGAAAAAAAAAAAAAGATGTTATAAGTTGAACGCACCTTGTAAAGCAGTTTCTATTATGCACAGACTTAGTTAGTGCTGCTGATGTACACAGTAATATGGAGACTGAAAGTCGTGGCTCATGTAACATTTCAAGATGGCATGGAATATGAGCAGCTAGAACAACCAAACTCAAAGTGACATTTTAATAGTATACTTTTTAAGCAGCACAACGATCTTATGAAATAATAGCTTATGTCTCAAAGGTTTAAGCTATATTACAAATAAAACATGCATTCAACTTGTAAAAGCAGTTTCCAAGATAACATCCAGTAATTTCTCTATATACATTACCAAAGCTAAGACCTTGAAAACAACGCACCTGCTCTCTCTGCCTTCTCTCTTGGGAAGCCCCTTTTCAGCTTTATTCTCAAAACACTGTGATTCTTGTTCCTTTGAACCTAATCCATCAGCCATCGCTTCTGCTTCTAAAACCAATAATTGAATATTTATACATAGAGAATTAACATACATTAATTGTGAAGTTAATAGAACAGTCCATAATAAATATGAAAACACAAATATATACATTTTGAATTCTTTACTAGTTTCTAGATATTGACTGCATTTTTGCAGAAAGAGAGCCATATACTTTGTACCTATTTTAAATATGATCCTATTTACCAAAGATTTAGTCTACCAGTAAATAATGTACTATTGTTACAAAAGCATTTTATATCCACTTCACGTTATTGGAGATAAGCTCTATGCTTATTTTATTTCCACATAAAATGCACTCCTTTGATGGACACCCTCTAAATATGGCTCCTGTCCTTAACCAAGCTAAACTCTCCTCATATCTATCACATAGGTTCACATATGTTTCCCTTGCCCATTCTCTCATTTTCAGTATACATTTAACAATGTTCAATTCCTCCTAATAGTATGCATCCCAATATTAAGCCATTCATCACCACAATCTTTCCTGTTGCTCCCTTATTTTTTATTTTAATTTGTCTGAATAATCCTATCCTTGCTCTATGCAAGTTCATCTCCCATTGCTACTTGTGCCACTTTTCTTCTCACACCACTGGAACTCACTGTAAATCACAACGCTCCTCTTTCACCGTTCAGCTAGCACTCCCCAGCTTTTGTATACATTAACAGAACCTTATAGAAAGACATTAAGGGAAAAAAAGGTTCCAATGCATTTACATTTGAAGCAGTGTGTCAGTTTTCAGGTTATGTTAGTTATTAAAAGTTTTATCTCCCATATCAATTCCAATGAAATTACGAATATTATTGTTGAAGAAATCATAAACTGGATACCTCAAAAATAAAAATAAAATATTTTCTCTTCAGTATCAAGATGTCTATAAAATAGATTCACATAAAATATCAATTTACATTATTACGGTTATTCACACTTTGAACACCAATTAAGAGAGCACCTGAATGATGTTTAACACCTACCTAACATCTAGACTGAGCTTTAATTCAGCAGTTTCTTCATAAACTAAAAATGAAAATTTCAAAAATGTATCAATTGTTCTTCAGGTGTTTTCCCCTTCAACTATCATATTCCAACATGGTTACCATCACACGCCATTAAAATCCCGCAAGATGGTATTTGAAAATGAGCAATTTCCCAAGAAAGATTTCCAGATAATTGTACATATTTATTAGACGTTTATCCATACATTCAGGGTTTGGTCTTTGTAATGTCCGTTCACTGCTCTCATACACTTACGAGATTTCTGCAAAGGTTTTACCGCATATGTATTCAGAATTCTAGTGCCGTATAATCGGAATGGCAAGCACTCACAACCTGACGTTTATCTGAGAAAAGATCTGTCTGTTTCCTTATTGCACTGCGTGTTTTATCGAACAAATTAGCAGTGACTAAATGGATAATTACTACAATTTATTTTCTTCTAATACTGGTGACACTCGTAGCAACGTCTATGATCAATTCACAACAGCGCGTCACAATGGACATTGCCAGCTATATTATAATATATAAATTACAAAAACTTGAAACACTAATAATTACGATTCTAGAAAATATAGTCATGATCAGTACACACACAAACGCATACACAGAGGTGTTGAGTCATCCACAGGAGTCATCCTCCCAGGAGAAAGAGCCTCAACCTCTTGCCATTCCAGGGCTGTCTCTTACTGACGTTATAATGGATTTGTAATAATAGACGGTGTGTATATGGTGGAAGATCAGTACAGTAATAAATAGATCAGGGCTTTATTTTTCTTTTTTAATTTACGTCCTGCAACATTGTTCGGGTGATGAAAGAAATGATGCTCAAACGAGCCCAGGGTCAACTCAGCTTAGATTTACCGACATTCATATTTCACGATAAGAGAAAACCCCGAGGAAACCTTATCCAGATAACTCAACCTGACCTAGATTCGAACTCTGAGTCTTTTGAAGTGAGACAGACTATTAGTACAGTGATCGCCTCTATTGGCAGACAGTACCTTCTCGAAAGTGCGAGGGGAAAAAACAACGCGCAAATCTCCGACAAAAACATCCACATTTTCGTAGAATTTTTTACGCATCTGAGCTTAAGTTCATACAACTCGGGGACTTTAGTATTCTTCTGAAAAGAATTCATTTTTCTGAAGATGTTCTTAATAGGAATACATTAACCTATCCTGTGGATTGTTTTTTTTTTTTTTTAAATATTTTTACCATATTTTGTAAAAGGTTAACACTACTTCAATTTTCATGGCGTTCAGACTGAACACCTACTGGGGAATCGTAGTGTCGCTCCATTGTAAATTGGGCATTAGTAGGTCATGGCATTTGAGTGGTCAAGATTCATAATAGACATGTTTTTTGTTGTTGTTTTTTTTTTAAATATTATGGTCCTCCAACGTTAACAATTAACATCAACTTCCTAGATACTACTCCTACAGTGGAGTGTTCCAATCAGTCACTGTAATCAAAATTTGTGTATTATACAAGATGTTTAAGATACCATGCAGAGTTTAGTCTTCAATCTTCTGGTCTGTGTCAATCTCCTTAGACCTACATGCTTTTATCCCCATTTTGTCATATTGTATACTGATTGATGCTTTCTTTTCCTATTTTTTTCCTTCCTTTCACCTGAATGCCACTATTCCCATGCTGCAATTAGGTTGCTTTAATGAATGGTTTTAGAAGTTTGCATCCCCTTTCTTTCCATTTTAGTTCCAGGTTTAGTAGCTGATAATACATGTGACTTTTCTTTTCTTGTGTAAATTACAATGTCAGCTGACATGTAAAGATGGTGCTGTAGTTGGATTATAATGGTCAACAAAATTTGAACCTTCTTATGTTATAAGGGGAACAATGGCTGTTTCTGGCTCACTTTGTGCTCATTTCAAATGTTTTTACAGAATTTTTCCATCACTGGATTTTCGAGTAAATAAAATAAAAAAAAAATAATTAAAAAAAAAAAACATTTTTCATGTCTATCTACTATGCTAGTGTATTCTTAGCTAAAATTACATTTACTTACATAAATGGAATGGAATTTTTGACTGTACTTTGCTCAAGGAACATTCCTCTTCAGCAGTAGTCTGCCAATATATTTGAACACAAGTTAACCTAATAATAATTGACCTATTAATGGTGTCAAATAAAGGCCTGGGACTTCAAGTACTTCAATGTTGCAAGTTGCCATTAAGTAGTTGTCTCATGTGTTTATGAGAACTCCTAGTGGTTTACCAGGAAAAATGTGAGTCAGTTAGAGAATTTAATGTCATGCTGACATGTTGCCATGGTAGCATACATGCATACTATTGCACATACATGGCAAACAGTGTATGTACACACTTTTGAGATGCAATCATGTCTTCTGGACAGCAATGTGTCACACATCAGCAAGCACAAGAAATCATATATTATGTGATTGAATATTATTGCAAGGAGAAAAAGAAAAGGGAATTAAATTACCTTTGTGTACAGCGACAACTAAATGGCTGGAATGTTAATTTACATATGCATATAATAGATTACCTAGCCTTTCAGACACAGCTCCTAAAGTGCTCTATTTGTGTTGCATCACACTGTATGCCAAGTTACTAACTTTTCGTTCTTCTAGTAAACAAGATGACAATTGAAGTGCTTTGGCAGTGCCTCAACACTTTGCCAGGTAGTAACCCAATTATGCAAAAGCCATCCGTTTTTGTTGTTGTTGCAATTTACGTCCTTCAACATTATTTCATATCGGATGATGAATGGAAACGTGAAATAATGCTCAAATGAGCCCAGGGTCCATTGAGCTTAGAGTTACCTGAAATTCATCTTTCAGGATAAGGGAAAATCCCGGAAAAACCTTATCCAGGTAACTCATCCTGACCGAGAATTGAACTCAGGACCTCTTGAAAGTGAGGCTACCATCTATGCTGTCGAGGTAGGCCCATCTGAAATGACTTTTGAAGACTTTACAGAAAATACAAGATATCCATTTCATTTGTCATGAAAATGTATTATGTAGAGTGTTAAATCAAAATTAAAAGCCATCTTTGAAAAAATAATTTGTTTTCCAAAATTGTTTGGTGGGATACCCTCCTCTAAAAATCCTTTCTTTTTGGATTCAGGGAACCTGAATTTCCTGTAAAATCTTGGTATGAAATTTTTGGGTGGATATCAATATCTTCTCACCTACTATACAGGATGTCCTACCTAACTCTGTGACCTCAAATATTTCCAAAATGAAACTATGAAAATTCCAATTGGCCAGGAATGTACATATGTCAGGGGCTCTCACAATGAGGAGGTATGCACAATCTATAAATGTACACAAATAACACTTCCAAAACAAAATTCCACTTTTTTAAAGGGAACATGTATACTTAATTTAGCAAAATGAAAACTAGAGCTACAATTACTGACAACACATTTGGTTTCAAATTTCTAAACCTCATACACTCTGAAATACTTGGCTGTTAGAGGATGGCAATGATGCCACTCTTTGACGTAACGCAATGCGTGTACGTTGCAGGGGTTGCTTGCACTAGCCTTGCAAACAAACCAATATCAGCTCGGCACATTCTAGCTTCAGTGTACTAGTGTCACCTGATCTGGGCTGCTGTTATACTGTAATTCACATACGTTTCGCATATTGCTTTGCCCGTGTTCTTGTGTGGCGTGTAACAGTTGCCATCATGGATATGCCTTCAGTAATGAAGTAAACCTGGATATTATTTAAATTTACAGGGAATGTCACAGAAATGCAAGCGCAGCAGTGGCATTGTACACTGAATGCTACCCAGATCGACGGTGTCCTTCCCCTAGTACCATTTTCAACCTCTGCATGAAACTCAGGGAAGCAGGAAGCTGGCTCTCACAAAGCGACAACATACAGCAACTGGCACTGGAAACAAAATTGCTGTTCTGGCTGCTGTAGCGCACAATCTGGAGGTGAGTGTCTGACAGATTGCGCAAGGTTTTGTAATAAGCCACAGTTACGTCTTGTCATCAGACAAGATACTACTGGTGATCTGTGGGTGCATTTTCCATGCCAGATGTAATACACAACAATGAAGTTTGTGACGGCTATAGGCCACTAGCAAATGCATTTAGAAAAGCAGAACCAAATATGTTATCACTAATTGTAGCTCCAGCTGTCATTTTGCTAGAATAAATATACATGTTCAATTTAAAAAACACGCAACTTGCTGTTGGAAGTGTTATTTGTTTACCTTTATGGATTGTGCATACCTTCTCATTGTGTGAGCCCCTGACATGTACATTCCTGGTCAGTTGGAATGTTCATATTTTGTTTAATTTTGGAGATATTTGAGGTTGCAGAGTTAGATGGGACATCTTGTATATGTGGTACATATGTACTATATGCATGTGATAAGAAGAGCGAGAGGGCTCCAAGTCCTCATTTGGTAAGTTCCGTTTACCTCCGTAAACATAGATGAAACTTTGAAATTTGAAATGCGCTATACACTGACATCTAGTGGCTAATGCACTAAGCTTTATCATGCCCGACATATTTCGTTTTGATCAATTTTGAGGTTAATTAGCTAACCAGTTTACAACAACTGTATGTTAGAATTAGAGTTTTAGTTCGTCATAACATATACATGTTGTGAGTCACGTCAAAATGTATAAAGTCAAATTTATTACATACAATATACACTGTAAGCATCTTTTCTATGGTTTCATGTGGTAATTGCATAGACTAATTTATAACAAGAAATGTCATAGTATAAATATTACAGATTTGTAAATGTATTATGCTCCCAGTGCTCATTTACATGGTTATAGCTCTAAAAATTCATTAATCGTATAAAAAGTGTGCATGAAAAAATTTCTTAACCTTATTCTTAAAGTGTTTTAATGGTGCAGCTTGTTTAAATGAATTTGGAAGTTTATTGTATAACATTATCACTTTGTAGTTAAAGCTTCCTTCATAATGGCTCGTTTGGTGCGCTCGAATTGCCAGTTTATCCTTGTTACGAGTGTACATCAGATTTACTTGAAAATGATTTATATTTGTATGAACATTTGTGGATGTTATGGCTCTCGAAAGGGGACACCTCCGTATAACTGTGATCTGAATGCAATTGAGCTGGCGTGGGCAAAACTAAGGAATGTTTTCTGAGGATGCAATGTTACTTGTGATATCTTCACTTATTTACATGCTATTTTGCTGAACTGTGGTTTTCAAGGTTGACCACATTGCAGAAACAAAAGAGCATTAGCTCTTGCTTCTTCCCCTCTGCCCGCACCACACCGTAAATCCAGCACTGAAGTTATCTTGCACGTACTGTATTGGAATTGCAGCAAAAATCTGACACCTTTACATTTTATGTTTTTTGCTGGTTATCTAATCCAGAGTTTGGGAATGAGAATCTTCTTCCCCTTTGTGTCTTTAGGCATCGGGACAGGAATGAGAATAAAAGACACAATAGCACACTTGTCTATGTATGCTTGAAATCTTTTTTTATGCATACCACATTCTGATACACAGTGTAATACTTCTAATACAAATACTGGCAATAGAGTTTTGTAGTTTATAAAATTTGAACTCATTATATAAAAGAATATTCTTATAGAAAAACAATATACATATATTCTACGCTACACAAAGCAGGAAATATGCACCATCATGAACACAGCATTTTAGTTAAGCTAATCTTCTGCTTCTCTGACATATTACAATTCAAACAAAGAAAAATAACCACTGCCACGTTGAAGACAGAAATTTAATTTTAAGAGTATAAATGATAAGTAAACTGAAAAATTTAAGTATAAATTCAAGAGGCAGCAAACAGTGAAGTCAGGCTTAACTTATAACTCATTATGTACCTACTTTATAAATTATCCAACTGCAGTTTTTCATCACATCAGAGATTCAACATTTAAAATGTTTTCTTAAAACACAATACAAAATGTATATTTATGCAAATGTCAACCCTCTTTCCCCCCACTTTCATAGATTAAATTGTACCTATCCAAATATTTTACATTGAGTTGGCAAAGACTGAATTATTGATAAAACACTGAAAAAGTAAACAATTAATTTAGATGAAGATACATGGTCTAAAATAAAAGATAAAATGCTACCATTAGAAATACAAACACTTAAACAAGGAATTACTGTTTTTCTACTGTACCATTCATCATCTCCTAACATGGATGTTAACATGTGGATGGTTTTATTCCTAAGCTAGAAGACAACCTTGCGTAAAATCATCCAGCAATTTGACAATGCTTTAAACATGTACAAGAGGTGCCTGCTCTGCAGCAGTACACATATCAATTTTCCGTTCCCTATTGTAAATTAAAACTGATGTTTAAGTATGAGATTTATAATATTAATTGAGACACAATTAGGTACATATATTTAGTACTTCTCAAAAGATGTCACTTTATAACTAATAGTGCTTTATATAATAAATCTAAAACAGTTATTGATAGGCTTTCGTAGAGATTGATTGAGGGAAATGTGATGCTTTCAGGTTACCTGCATAGTTAACACAATGTATCAGTGAAATTTAGTAAACAGTGTGAACATTTTATTTTTTGCACTTTTATTTAACACTAAACCCTCAATGAAACCTTTTTAAACCACTTGTCAAACTATAAAAACAATTTAGCTCCACTTACATTTAAAATCAGGACATGTTTCGAGGAACACGCATCCTCATCAGCTGATGTTCAACTGGTTCTTCAGGTGACTGCCTCCCTCTCCTGGCGCTGTTCAACAAGTTGAATGTCATCAACTATTGGTATCAAGACACACAAGTTTTGAAGAAGCTCCACTGTTTCTAAATACTTCTATTTTATAATTTTATTATATATTGGTTAACGAGCCAGAGAAGTGAAGACCGCTAATACCAACTCGTTGAACAGCACCAGGAGACGGAGGTGGTCACCTGAAATGTGTAGTGTTTAACGTCCGCTTTTACTACATACGGCACTGCAGGCGGTGACATTGATGATACATGAGATGAAGATGGAGCACCGGTGGAATGAGATGGCGGGGGAAACCGGAGGTCCTGGAGAAAACCCGCCCCAGCGCCGTGTTGTCCACCACAAATCTCACTTTGCGGTCGCCTGGGATCGAACCCGGGCCGCCTTGGTGAGAGGCAAGCGGTCTAGCCACTGAGCCACGGCACGGCCTGGGTCGAACCAGTTGAACAATAGCTGATGATGAAGACGCGTATTCCTCAAAACATGTCCTAATTTTAAATGTAAGTGGAGCTAAAGTGTTTTTATAGTTTGACAAGTGGTTTAAAAAGGTTTCATTGATGAAGTTCCACTGTTTTTAAATACTTCTATTTTGTAATTTTATTACTAAACCCTCAGTTTAACAGACTTTCAATTAGTGGATTTCAGATTTAATGGACTGAATTTGACTAATGTAGCAAAACATAGTTGGAAGGAAAACCGTTGAAGCAAAACATTCAACTAAATTTTTAAAAGGCAAAAGTGATTGTAATTTGGCAGATGGCAATAGTTTTTGTGGTTTACACACAGAACAGTGCTCCCCTCTTTACAACTCATTTCAAATGTTGGGTGTATTTGTACAAGTTTAAGCAGACTCACAGCTTCAAGCATCATCAGCATGCCACATTTAACAATATATTTGGCACTGCTTTCTCCAATGCACATCAGTCTTCCACTGCACATGATTTGTATCTATTACAGTGTTAAACATTTTCAAATATAAATATATTATTGTACCTACTTGTGAAAATGTCTGCAGTTGCAGGGGGAAAAAAAATAACCACAAAAATGTTAACTTCAGCCTAGCAAACTGAAGCTCATGTACTGGAAAACAGTGCATTAATAAACCAACTACAAATAGTTTCTGAGATTAATTTTGACGTCACTGTTACTAAATTCCTCCAAACACATATAGTGCATTTGTTGCTTGTATTTGTGAACTCCATGGTGTGAAGATATTAACAATGATAGGACAAATTTCAACAGTTTCCGCTTTTTTAAGTTAATTGATGGAAATTAATCATTTCTTCACACTAACCATATATAGGCTAAGGTTTTGGATAGTCAACTTGAAAAATTCAATGCCATGGCCGGGATTTCAAACACGGATCTCCTGGTTTCTGTCCAGTCACTCCTACCCATTGAGCTACCAAGGCAAACGTGCCGTCCTGACACTAAATTCTCCAACTGACACATATATTTGCCCGGTAAACCACTAGGGGCTCTCGCATTCGAGATACATCGTTTGTGGCTACTTACTATTGTAAGTACTTGAGTCCCAGGCTTCATCATTTAACTCTTATTATTTAATTGATGGAAATTAATCATTTCTTCACACTAGTCATATATAGGCTAAGGTTTTGGATAGATAGAGTCAACTTGAGAAATTCAATGCCATGGCCGGGATTTGAACCACAGATCTCCTGGTTTTTACTTAATTATAGTGTTGACAATTATATGTTAATTTCCACTGGAAATGAAGTTGTGGGCTGCTGCTGATAAATTTGCAAAGCTAAGGAACATTAAAATGTTGTGCAAGTAATGAGTGGCTGCGACCCTTTTAGAAAAGTTGCTTATGTCTGCAATGGAAAAACATGTGAATCATTAAGTGCAGACACTTAGCAAATTGAACCATTTTCTAACTGCATCAATGAACTGGTTAGACATGAGAGCCTCAGATTTATAATACAGAGGAGACTGGCCTTTTATTATCCTTTGACACAAATGAGAATGCTGCACATGGAAAAAACTAATTAAGAAGTGAATTTCTGTGCTACTTTGTGACATTACCTGATCCCCTTGATTAAGAGAGAAGTCAGGAAACCTCACATTTTGAATGCTGAACATCACTCATTTATTCCAACTTCAAGTGGTTGGGTTTATATGCAATGTATTCTGACTTAATCACTTTGTGTGATGCATATTAAATATTTTCCTTTTATGTCATATAATACGTCATGTGTAATATTTTAAATGTGCTTTAACAAACTTTTGATTTTACAGATCCCCTTTGTCCATTAAATTGAGGGTTTACTATATTTGTAACTAGTACTTTCATACTACACAATTGTTCTTTTATAATATTAATTTTAAAGTCACAAAGGGCCTTTTAATCAGCTTTTTAGGTTAAACACTGGACTGAACTTTGAACTCTGTAATTCAATGGAAAAAAAGAAAAGAAGAAGAAGATGAAGAAGAACAAGGAACAGTATTATAGATCTTGAAGCATGACTCGAGTTATCTTACACATTTTTTGAGGGATTAAACTGGAATGTATCTGGAGAAACATAAGGAATAATGGGAGCACAACACAAGCACTCAGGGGCTCTTATCAAACAAATAACCAAAGCAGAGCTTAATTATTGCTTAAAATGAGTGAAATCAACTACAACGGACAGCTGGATGTAATAACAGGATACTGCATGGACCTTACTTTGAATGTTTTACAACTCAATAAGATGTATGCAAAACTTTTCACTTAAACTAATTGAAATTAGGAAAGCCTGAATAATTTCTTTAAACTTATATATCAAAATCAAATTAAATATTTGGAGGAAAATACTAAACCCTCGTGTCCAAAGAGCATTCCACATTGTAACATTAAAAAGTTCACATCAATCAAAAGAAAAGTGTGAATTTTTGGATTTTCACAGATATGTTGCCACATGTGTGAACTGATTCACATATCACACTGGTCAATGACCCCAAGATTATTAGCCTAGTTGTAAATATCCAAGTTCCTCCTATACATTACTACAACATATAAAAATGATGGGTTATTGCTGGCATACATTCAGATGGACTTTTCTACACTAACATTACAGATAACATTTAACTCCAAGTAACACTTCAATCTACTCTAAATAACGGTTTCATTTTGTTAATCACCATTAATACAAAAGTTTACAACAGTGAAGTAAATTGAAATAAATACAACACATCTTGCTAAGCAATGTAGCAATGCAAGTTTAACAATTGCCTTTTTTTTTGCAATGTTATAGTACATTTTAACTTAAGCTGATCACACACTGTGAGGAGTGGGCAAAATGCAGAGGTATTAAGTTATCATAAGACACATGACAAAGTTTTAGTTGATTGATCTTGTTCTAGTAAACTAAAGGCTGGTTCTGAATAATCTTACAATGGAAACAAGAACAGAAAGCAAAATAACATACAATATTGTGGTAACAATATTACCTATCAATTAGACCTTATCGATAGTAAAGTATTAAGGTTATTTTGCCATTTCATTAAACTGCGTAGGCTTTCACGGCCAGTGTCGTTACACAGAAAATGATTATACAGACTTAAGCCAAAGCTCTCCTTCCAATGGACCACAGTCCACAAACCAAGATAATAATTTTCTATATGTTGCCATTTGTTTGTAACTAACCATGATGCATTTTCAACTACTTCCAATTCAGCCAACATGATTTAGATTAGCCAATGTCAAAATTCCATATAGTAAACGTTCCTAAATTCAGCTCCCTTACTTTTTCCAATATCTTTAGGTCATATAATGTTTCATTTGATTATTAATAACTATATGTTACACACTAATTTCCTTTATTTTTTTTTTTTATGTCCTTTAACTTTTTTAAGTTATATCGGACGATGAATGGAATGGGTGAAATGATGCTCAAATGAGGCAAGGGTCCATGGAGCTTAGAGTTACCCAACATTCCTCTTTCAGGAAAAGGGAAAACCCCAGAAAAACCTTTTCCAGGTAACCCACCCTGACCAAGATTCGAACTCGGAACCTCTTGAATGTGAGACAGACATGCTACCATCTATGCTACCGAAGCGGGCTATCCATTGGGTTTTCTTACTTTTGTATTGTTTTATCAGTCAGTTTTGAGTTATGCATTAGGAAACTAAATGTGATGCTATTGTTAGAAAAAATAATGCTCAATGGATCTGTGGAATGAGGATGCACGTTTGCTGAAATTTCTTTTGTTTTTATTTTCTCTGCTTGGGACTAGAAAGAGCTCTAGAAGCATTTCATGACATGGCCGCCTTGAACAATTTGTACAGTGAGTAATCTAATATGTATATTACGAATCTAATATGTTGTTCCTGGAAGTGAGAACAAAAAAGTTAAAATTTGACATCTTCCATCCCATACTCAGGACTCATTTCCTGATAACTGTAAACTTTCACATTACAATATACATATTTTAATTTTGTTATTCTGGTTTCCATTCTTGTTTATTGTCAATAAGCCTTATATCTGATCCTTCTGTGGTTTGGTGATACTTTTCTGAAATTCAGAGTCGGAAGATATTAATATTAATGAGTGTGAGCAATTTAATCTTTAAAATATCAAATCATTTACATATTTTTGGAGGAATTTAGTAACAGTGATATCAAATTAATTGATAAAACTATGTTTAGTATGTTTTTCACACTACGTCACTTAAATTTCAATTTTTTGAAGGACTAGTTTTGGGAGCTGTTGCTTCCATTTTCCACCTCGAAGGTCTATGGTTGAAAATGGACCTTTGAGGTTGAAAATAAGTGATGTTAGTGTTAGAGTAGCCGCACTTCCATAAAGTCCCTGGCAACGTAAGCAATTCCAGATGCAAGCCATCCAGCTGTCACATGCACACACCTGTATGTGCCAAAGTCCGTGTCTTGTTGGTTACAGACAAGTAAAGTACTGTACAGGACCAAGCTCTGTGTAGTTGCAGGATGTGGGGAAGTCAGCATAAGGGGGAAGAGGGATAAGCTGGTGACTTGTGGCAATGTTTGCATAAACAGAAATTATCATGTGAGGCTTATATTGTTTCTTACATGAATGAATCAGACAATGAGTTCTCTAATAGAGCAGCACACCTACCACTTCCACTGAGTTGGATGGGACTCGCTTCTAAGGTCAGCTATTTTAAATGCAGGGACTTTATGGAATAATGGTTACTCTTCTAGTGGCAAACGAGTTGTTTGTGAAATTGATCTCAATTAATAAGAAAAAAATTTGACATTTTCTTAAGATAAGTGAAGTTTTTGTTCCAAATAGTTATATTTCTGTAATATTCATTGCTTCACTGTAGCTTCATTTTCTACGTAATTACAAAAGTATGTTTATAATGCCAAGATTGTGTAGAACTATAGCACAGAATATGTACTTGACTGACTTGAGTTCTATAATTTTCACACCTCTGCTGTATGGCTGAATTTGCTGAGAACAAAACACACACAATTCCATTAAGTCTGTTCTGCACATAGTGCAAACTAATACAGATATTAAATATTTGGGATAAACGTGATGCACAAAACAATGTTGGGCAATATGAGGAAATTAAAGAACTAAAAGAATTACAGAAGAGCTTGCTACATTATACAATAAGCTAATGTTAAGTGGTAGGATATAGATATTTTAAAACAACAGTTTACTTTGTCGAAATTTAACTGTATTGGAACACCACAGTGAAGTGAAACAATTACTAAATTATAGATGAGTCATATTTATTACACATCAGCTTTACTTACATACATACAAAAAGAAACATAGGCACCAGGAAGAAAGAACAACCCTACATTTAAATTCATCACAAAATTAACAGATGGCAGCAGGATCTCCAGAACTACCCACACCACTGGATCAAGCTTTAGTCACATTAGAGCCAATGATGTGAACGATAGTTTGAAAAACATGTCCTCAATATAGGTACGTAAGTGAAGCTGATGTGTAATAAATACAACTCATCTATAATTTAATAACAGTTTATTTGATTTAAAGGTTTGCTGCCTTTTATTATGACATTTCTTGTGCTTCTTTTCCTCCACTTTAATCAGTCTCTTTCCATAGATTTAAAAAAAAATTCCTATGAGTAGAACTTTATCTCCAATTTCTGAGTAAATATACATGCAAGTTGATTTGTTTTAGAGGAAAACTCTGATTCAATTAGTGACCTTTATGAACCATTTATATCACAGTGTAATGGTCACTAATTTATTCCAGTTCTTCCCAAATATTAAATACACCACTGTCCTTAATCTCCTAAAAAAAAGAAGAAACAGAAAATATTTTAAGTCAGAGATATTTTTTTCATTTACTCTGAAGTCTGATTGTGCCTGACCAATAACAAATTCAGGTAAATTATATTAAATTTCCTGTCATCAATATTGTTGATCATTAGCAAACTGTTAATGTCCAGGAATAAATTTAAGACCAATTTACTTCAATGTTTGTAACAATTATTGCTACATGTGCTCTGTTCTTCATCATCAGTTTCAATATCTGTTAGGACAGTCTGTAGTTTTCTACAAATTAAAAGAAGCAACGTTTGTACAAAGCAGAAAAATGTAATGTTTGATAGAAAAAACAGATATACGGTCACTTCCCTCCCCCAATTTGCTGACACTAAACAGTGTATCCTTAATCCAGATGGGTAAGTGGATGTTTATTATTTGTAAAGATACTTTTCTGCTTTGTAGTTTAGTGGCTTTTTTCTATGATGGCCGACACTTCAATGTCTCACTTTCCATCACATTCAAGTTCACCTGTGTTAATTAATAGTTTACTAAATTAAATAAAAGGGAGTTGATTAATGACACTAAACAACACTTACTTTTAAATTTTCCCGGAACATGCTTCAGAGGCTATTTACCTCCATTGTCAACCAGACATCAATCAACTGGTTCTCAGTGGTGTAGCTGGTGATATTTTGTCATAGGTCTCCTCTGGTGGTGGTTTGAGAAACTTGCTGAACAAATCTTTCTGTGGATGTTGAAATTGAGTATTTTGTTTCTATTTTTTGAAATGAAGATTTGTTCCCATGTAGACAGTTCTTGTTTTCCTGATATATGTTTTAGTAGTTTTGGTTCTGGATTTATGTTGTGGTTTTTTTCCCAAAATTGTGTGGCAACTGCTGATTTTCTAATTGTTTGTATTTTATGTTCCTAAAGTGTTCCTTTGCTCTTGTTTCTAAATTTCTTTTGGTTTTTCCAATATAAATTTGACTACAGTCACAGCATTCAATTTGATATATACCAGATTTTTTGTTAGATGGAATGGCATCTTTGATGTCTGAGCAAATTAGGTTTCTTTAAGGAGTAGTGGTTGACTGGTGCTAGTTGAATGTTTTGTTTTTTGAAGACTTTTTTGAATTTATCAAAGGCCCATGGATGGTAAGTGAATTTTTTGAAACTGGTGATCCTTATTTCTAGAAACAAGAGCAAAGGAACACTTTAAGAACATGAAATACAATTAGAAAAATCAGCAGTTGCCACGCATTTTTAGGGAAAAAAAAAAAAAAAAAAAAAAAAAAAAAAAAAAAAAAAAAAAAAAAAAAAAAAAAAACCACAACATAAATCCAGAACCAAAATTACTTAAATACACAACAGGAAAACAAGAACCGTCCAAATGGGAACAAATCTTATTTTAAAAAAAAAAAAAAAAAAAAAAAAAAAAAAATAGAAATAAAGTAGTCAATTTCGACATCCCCCACAAAGATTTGTTCAGCAAGTTCCTCGAACCGCCACCAGAGGAGACCTACGACAAAATATCGCCAGCTACACCACTGAGAACCAGTCGATGTCCAGTTGACAATAGAGGAAAATGGTCTCTGAAACAGGTTCTCGGAAATTCAAAAGTGTTGTTTAGTGTCATTAATCGACTCCCTTTAAATTTAATTTATTACAACAACACTGTTTTAAACACTTCCATGAAAGGAATCATAGTTTACTGTTTGCATTTGTTATTACAATTACTGTTCAGTTAACTATGTTAAAACAAATCTATTGCCATCATATTTTGTATAATAAACAAATAACAAAATATGGGGAATTTGAATGGCAAAAAGATTGCATAATACAGAGAAAACCTATTACAAGAACTCAACAAGATAATTAAATCTGATTGGCTGGAAGGTTTCTATTTTCAATGTGCATTGAAACCCATCAGCCTTCATACATGAAAGTCACTTAGTAAATTTGGAAGCCTTATTCACTGATCTGCTTATGTGTTACAATGATAAAACTTTGATGATGCAGTGTAAAACACTTCTGAAATTATTTTGTGTTTACCATTTTTCACATTTGGTATTATGCATTTAACTAATTTGCATCAATGTAAAATGTTAATGAAATAAAATATGCAACAAGAGATTCATGGTATTCACATCAAATTATTTTTTTTCTGCTTTAGCCACATATGATATTACAACCAAGTGTGACAAATTAAAAGCTAAAAATTGCTTTATTATAACTGGAAGAGAATACAGAGTCAAAGAACATATCCAACATAACACAGTATATTTCCTTAGTTTATGCTGTCTAAAATGTGTTAGCTAGCATTAGTTTATGCTACTTTGTTTTCTGCAAATAATCTTATATTTAATTAATATATTTAAAAATATTTCAATACTGATAACTAAGTCAATTTTATATAGCAATATGTGATATGACTTATCTACAGCAACTTGTCAATAGTAAAGAAGTGCAAATCTGGTACAATGACTTTTCTTCATTTCACCAACTCCTTAACTTGCTAATGGCTCGTCATCATCTTCATCATCACTTACATACTTCCTAGCCACTCTCTTGCGGCGGCCAGAACCTCTTGATTCCACTTTACGATTTTTCAATTTTATTTTCATCTTCACAGATGAATCTGCATCAGAAGCCATTTCTTCTTCAGCAACTTCACCTTGAAACAGATGTGATCAGTGCTTTTAGGAGCAAGACAATTAAATAGTGAAGGCATATGTCCAGTTGAAAACTTAACACTCATAAGAGAATGTAGGCTGGAGTCAATATAATTGGCTGTTATGCCGTAGTTTCCTGGAGATAGAAGTTTCAAAGTATTGTTTATAACCGTGGTGGACATCATTAGTGGTGTGGTCAAAATATCCTTAGAAAACACTATGTTGTGTCTGATGTATTGACTGTCAGTGCCCTCTGGCCCAATCTTCAGAAAATGTTCTCGGTGTAAATATAGCAAAAATAACAGTTTCAGATACAGCACAAGTTTCTCCGAGAAGACTGATGCACCACTGAGAATGTCCATAGCATTTGTGGATAAAACATCTAGAACTTCTATCTCCAGGGGACTACTGCATAACAACCTGGAAATAACTTCCAGTTACAAAAGGGGTAAAAAACTGAAGCTATTGACAGTGAAGCAAATATAAGTTATGTTCTAGACGTTCTCGGGATTCGAGCCAGGTATAGTGATGTAGAGCCATCAATGTTTCAGGAGTGTGCATCGCTCCCATTATATTGGAAGGGCCAGTATATATAGCTTACGCCGGATGGTGGAGTGGCAACCTCGTGGAAAACACCTCTATGCTGGGGGCTCTGCGTAGCGGTGGAATCTGTTTTCTGAGCCAGTCCATTTCCATCTTCAAGGCTGGCTTCCAAGCAGAACTGAACTGCAATCCAGCATCCCGGTTCAGTATTCTCCTCTCAGAAGAGATGGCCAGAGCTTCTTTGACTTTTCGATCCCAGAGGCTGCTGCATTTGGCCATGATGGTCGTTTGCTTGAAGTTGACTCTGTGGTATTTCTCAAAGCAGTGTTCAGACAGTCCAGACTTTTCCGGCTGCAGTAGACGTATTGATCGTTCATGTTCTTTGATTCTGGTAGTGATGGTCCTGCCAGTTTGTCCTATGTACGGGGTCCCACACTCACAGGGGATGCGATATACACCTGGTACACTGAGGTTAAGTTTGTATTTCACCAGTCTCACCATGTGTCTGATTTTTAGAGGCGGTTTGTGGATATTGTGTTTGGCTAGAATTGTACTAATTCTTGGGCCCAAATGACCTTGTTGTCGACGGGCCCTAAAAAAAAAAACACACACACACGCGCGCACGCACGCACACACACCACACACACACCCCCACGCCCACACACACCACACACACCCCCACGCCCACCCACCCACACCCACGCACCCGCACACCCCCACCCACCCACACACACACACATGCACACACGCGCACACGCACGCACACACACACACACACACACACACACACACACACACACACACACACACACACACACTTCTACTAATTCTGCCGGAGAGATTGCCAGTGTAAGGAATGCAGGCAGTGGCAGTCAGCTCATCTGGTGATAGCCGCGCTATAGGTCTTCTTTTCGTAGCCCTGGTAATTGCGGCTTTGATGTCGGTCGCAGCGTAACTGTTCTGGCAGAAAGTGTGCCTTAGGTGTTGTAGTTCTTGGATGAGGTGGATGGGATCAGAGATCGCAATGTGTCGGAGTTCTCAACACTCTGGCCCACAGATCTGTATCGATCTCTGATCCCAGCCACCTCATCCAAGAACTACAACACCTAAGGCACTCTTTCTACGCTGTGACCGACATCAAAGCCGCAATTACAAGGGCTACGAAAAGGACCTATAGCGCGGCTATCACCAGATGAGCCAACCGCCACTGCCTGCATTCCTTACACTGGCAATCTCTCCGGCAGAATTAGTAGAATTCTAGCCAAACACAACATCAGGACTATCCACAAACCGCCTCTAAAAATCAGACACGTGGTGAGACTGGTGAAAGACAAACTTAACCTCAATGTACCGAGTGTATATCGCATCCCCTGTGAGTGTGGGACCCCGTACATAGGACAAACTGGCAGGACCATCACTACCAGAATCAAAGAACATGAACAATCATTACGTCTACCGCAGCCGGAAAAGTCTGGACTATCCGAACACTGCTTTGAGAAAGACCACAGAGTCAACTTCAAGCAAACGACCATCGTGGCCAAATGCAGCAGCCTCTGGGATCAGAAAGTCAAAGAAGCTCTGGCAATCTCTTCTGAGAGGAGAACACTGAACCGGGATGACGGATTGCAGTTCAGTTCTGCTTGGAAGCCAGCCTTGAAGATGGAAATGGACTGGCTCAGAAATCACAGATTCTACCGCTACGCAGAGCCCCCAGAATAGAGTTGTTTTCCATGAGGTTGGCACTCCACCATCCGGCGTAAGCTATATATACAGGCCCTTCCAATTTGCTTATCATTCATCATCCTGATGATGGGAGTGATGCACACTCCTGAAACGTCGATGGCTCTACATCACTATACCTGGCTCGAAGCCCGAGAACGTCTAGAACATATACGTCGCCAGGAAAGCTTCAGATCATATATAAGTTATAATAATTAGCAACGAAATTTCACTTATCTTTAATATCAGTATATAAAAAAACTTATTTTGCAAATCCACTGTTTGCATTATCAGCCAATTTGTTTATTTTTGTTATGATACAAATTAATGTCAAAAATAAGTGATGTTTAATCACTAATTATTATAAATTATTAAACTTCTAGCTATATTAAGACTCATTCTTGCCAACTTCCTGAAATTAAAACCTGTGAAGCTTTCCCCTTGTCCAGCAAAGCATAACCATTTCGTGATGACAAATTAAATTTAAAATAAGTAAAATGTTCAGCACAATAATGTATCAGATTTACATGTAAAAAATGGATATTTCATTTTATACGACTGGTATAAAACAAAACAAACACACAGATTTCTAGTACATATGTTTCTCATAAGATGCATACTTAAGTGAGGGAGTTGATTTTCAAATTTATGACTTCTATTTGCTGAATGTTCATGCCCATTTAAACTCAATGGTTACTACTGGTTATTATTAGTTTAATGGTGTTATAAAACTTTAACCTCACAAAACAAAGTCTGGATGATATGCATTTTGTTGTAGCCCAGTGACTGATGGATACTGTCTGCCCACCACAACAAAGCAAGGCAGAGGAATGTGTAATGTAATCACTTTTGCTGTGTTTATGCTCGTCTTCCAGATATGATAAGCATGCTAGGTTCATCTAAAACGCACAGTGTTGTAATGTAATTCACCCCTGCATAATACCTATCACTGCAGTTACTGAAACGAGCATTAGATCTGACAGTATGGGTGACTCATATGTACTCTCATACACTCATTTCGTAGTAAACAGATCCACTAACAGAGCAGATAAACAGTGCAAGCTCCTCTCTCTCTCTTCAGGCCCCGCTTGTCTTCTTGTCGTGAGTAGACAGTACATAATACCTATCACTGCAGTTACTGAAACGAGCATTAGATCTGACAGCATGGGTGACTCATATGTACTTATACACTCAGTTCATGGTAAACAGATCCACTAACAGAGCAGATAAACAGTTCAAGCCCTTCTCCCTCTTCAGGCCCCGCTTGCCTTCTTGTGGTGGGCAGACAGTACATACTCAGATAAAATTTGACTAATCACAGCACAGCTAACCCATTAGTGTAGTACATTCAGTCTGTAATCTTAAATTAGAGGGTCTTACATTATCATCAACAAATGAAATGCAATGCAAAATGATTTAGGGCTTTATCATGTTTATATTCTATTTGCCCATAAAGCCATAAAGACCTTCATTACCTCAAGTTCACTTCTTCTTAACTGCCCTCTTATACCACTGTGTGGCGTTAGGGCATTCTTGTTCCCCTAAGCCTTAGGTTAGGTGATAAGACTGATGCCTGGTATGAGAGTGTTATTAATTATTATTATTATTATTATTATTATTATTATTATTATTATTATTATTATTTATATTTAAGTGTGCTCAACTCCGTGGTCATCAGCACCCTTTCAAAAACTGTATTTTACTTTGCTATAACTTTCCTTTGACTTTGCCTTAACTATACTTTAATTTTGCTTTGGCTTTGCTTTGGCTCTACTCTGGCTCTGTTTTGGCTTTGCTCTAGCTCCGCTTTGGCTTTGCTCTGGCTCTGCTCCGGTTCTGCTTTGGCATTGCCTTGGCTTTCTTTGGCTTTGCTTTGGCTCTGCTCTGACTTCTCTCCGGCTTCACTCTAACCTCACTCTAACTTTGCTCTGGCTAGGCGCTGGCCCCTGTTTCAGTCCCGCTCTGGCTTTACTCTGGCCTCACTCTAACTTCATTCTTTAACTTAACTCTGGCTTGGACCTGGCTTCTCTCTGGTTCTGCTCTGGTGCCGGCTCTGCTCCCGCTCTGTCTTCAATTTGGCCTCACTCTAACCTCATTCTCCAACCCAGCTCTGGTTTGGCTCTGGCTAGGCTCCAGTCACCGCTCCAGTCCCACTCTCTTCGATTTGGCCTCACTCTAACCTCATTCTCCAACCCAGCTTAGGCTTGGCTCTGGCTAGGCTCCAGTCACCGCTCCAGTCCCACTCTCTTTGATTTGGCCTCACTCTAACCTCATTCTCCAACCCAGCTCTGGCTTGGCTCTGGCTAGGCTCCAGTCACCGCTCCAGTCCCACTCTCTTTGATTTGGCCTCACTCTAACCTCATTCTCCAACCCAGCTCTGGCTTGGCTCTGGCTAGGCTCCAGTCACCGCTCCAGTCCCACTCTCTTTGATTTGGCCTCACTCTAACCTCATTCTCCAACCCAGCTCTGGCTTGGCTCTGGCTAGGCTCCAGTCACCGCTCCAGTCCCACTCTCTTTGATTTGGCCTCACTCTAACCTCATTCTCCAACCCAGCTCTGGCTTGGCTCTGGCTAGGCTCCAGTCACCGCTCCAGTCCCACTCTCTTTGATTTGGCCTCACTCTAACCTCATTCTCCAACCCAGCTCTGGCTTGGCTCTGGCTAGGCTCCAGTCACCGCTCCAGTCCCACTCTCTTTGATTTGGCCTCACTCTAACCTCATTCTCCAACCCAGCTCTGGTTTGGCTCTGGCTAGGCTCCAGTCACCGCTCTGGTCCCACTCTCTTCGATTTCACCTCACTCTAACCTCATTCTCCAACCCAGCTCTGGCTTGGCTCTGGCTAGGCTCCAGTCACCGCTCCAGTCCCACTCTCTTTGATTTGGCCTCACTCTAACCTCATTCTCCAACCCAGCTCTGGTTTGGCTCTGGCTAGGCTCCAGTCACCGCTCTGGTCCCACTCTCTTCGATTTCACCTCACTCTAACCTCATTCTCCAACCCAGCTCTGGCTTGGCTCTGGCTAGGCTCCAGTCACCGCTCCGCTCCCACTCTCTTCGATTTGGCCTCACTCTAACCTCATTCTCCAACCCAGCTCTGGCTTGGCTCTGGCTAGGCTCCAGTCACCGCTCCAGTCCCACTCTCTTCGATTTCGCCTCACTCTAACCTCATTCTCCAACCCAGCTCTGGCTTGGCTCTGGCTAGGCTCCAGTCACCGCTCTGGTCCCACTCTCTTCGATTTTGCCTCACTCTAACCTCATTCTCCAATCCAGCTCTGGCTTGGCTCTGGCTAGGCTCCAGTCACCGCTCCAGTCCCACTCTCTTCGATTTCGCCTCACTCTAACCTCATTCTCCAACCCAGCTCTGGCTTGGCTCTGGCTAGGCTCCAGTCACCACTCCAGTCCCACTCTCTTCGATTTCGCCTCACTCTAACCTCATTCTCCAACCCAGCTCTGGCTTGGCTCTGGCTAGGCTCCAGTCACCACTCCAGTCCCACTCTCTTCGATTTCGCCTCACTCTAACCTCATTCTCCAACCCAGCTCTGGTTTGGCTCTGGCTAGGCTCCAGTCACCGCTCCAGTCCCACTCTCTTCGATTTCGCCTCACTCTAACCTCATTCTCCA
The DNA here is from genome assembly GCA_030765055.1 of Mantis religiosa. NCBI lineage: Eukaryota > Metazoa > Arthropoda > Insecta > Mantodea > Mantidae > Mantis > Mantis religiosa. The sequence continues at coordinate 13,186,899 of CM060953.1, read as the reverse complement.
ACCCAGCTCTGGCTTGGCTCTGGCTAGGCTCCAGTCACCGCTCCAGTCCCACTCTCTTCGATTTTGCCTCACTCTAACCTCATTCTCCAACCCAGCTCTGGCTTGGCTCTGGCTAGGCTCCAGTCACCACTCCAGTCCCACTCTCTTCGATTTCGCCTCACTCTAACCTCATTCTCCAACCCAGCTCTGGCTTGGCTCTGGCTAGGCTCCAGTCACCACTCCGGTCCGACTCTGTCTTCGATCTGACCTCACTCTAACCTCATTCTCCAACCCAGCTCATCAATAAACCAACTACAAATAGTTTTTGAGATTAAATCTCACATGTGTTTGCCTGGGATTGAACCCAGGCCACTTTGTTGAGAGCCAAGCAGTCTAACCACTCAGCTGATGCAGCCATCAGCTCCAGTACACTTTACAAATTCTAGAAGTTGTCAAATATGATCGCTGCACAATAATGACAGAATGTATACAATACAAATAAATAATAAAATGAAAACAGTAGTTTATTGAGGTCTTACTTCTTGACTTTTCATCATCATCAGATTCTCCTTCTTGCTCCAAACGCTGCCTAGCATTAGTGAATACTGACTGAAGTACAATGGAATCTTCATGGATGAGTGAGGCTTCTTCGTTGTATGTCTGGGCATTTTTACAAAGCTGCATGAAGTCACGTTCTAGGTCATCAAAGTCATTGAACTGAAACAGTTTCAAAGCTGCAGTTAAAATCATTGCTTAAATACTTCACGTTACTTGAGTAATTTATACACACTATTTATATGTGGCTTGTTTTTCATATTGATGATTCTTTATAAAGATTTTAAGTCTTAGCTGGGGGGAACCTGATGAATGTTAAGAGACTGAGTTTATATGCTATATATCTCCATTAATTTACTTTACATAACTGATAACTCTTTCAATTTAGGTAAGGTTGTTGCTATGGAGTTCATAATGGCATCACTTTACAAAGTTTGTATCAGTTCTTTTTTAAAATTTTATGTTCCGTTAACTGGGTAGGTCATATTGAATGATGAATTAATAAAATGGGTGAAATGATGCTCTAATGAGCTCAGAGACATAAGCTACAGTTACGTGACATTCATCTTCTGAGAATAAGAAAAAACTAATCCTGATAAATCACCAATCAATATTTGAACTCTACAACTGGTGGACATTTCATGATATGAAAATGAAATGAAGAATTTGGATGTAAATGTTCTAGGCCTAAGTTTAGGGCACCTGTCCTGGACTTGCCAAATATGAAGACTGAGGGAAAACCTGGAAAAATTCTGTCATCAGGGAGGATGATACTGGTGAAATTTAAACCATAGACCTTCCATTTATGAGTCCATGTCTTAATGACTTGGCTACGTGTATCAGTAATGCAGACACAATTTAGCCCCACAGCAATGATAGGTGAAATGTTATGCATTATTGGTACAAAACATAGAAAAGCATTTATCAATACACTTCAAATTTTTTTGAAACATAGCAAAATTAAAAGCAGTTTATACAGAAAGTTTATAAAAAAACATTATTTACATGAACTGCTGCACATACCAGATGAAATTATGAAGGAAATTTGTCAATACGGTTAAATGCACATTCTGCTCCAATGTAGTTGAACAATGTTTCACCTATGACTTCATAGAGTATCTTCAAGACGGTATTGACACCTTATTGGTGGTGACTGCCAGAGTAAGGATACTTTGAAGGCTTGCCATTGTTTTACACCAAGTGGGTCAGCCCTACTGATTCTTACAGGTTGCTGATCCACCAATCCAAATGCTGTTAAGAGGGCTGCTTGTTAATAGATCCAGATGGTGGTTTAACATCGAACTTGACGCTTTAAGTCATATCGAACGATGAATGGAATGGGTGAAATGATGCTCAAATGAGCCCAGGGTCGATATAGCTTAAGAGTTACCCATATGTCTTTTAGAATAAGGGAAAACCCCGAAAAAAACCTTATCCAGGTAACTCACCCTGACCGAGATTCAAACTTGGGACCTCTTGAAAGTGAGACAGTCACACTATCACCATGCTACCGAGGTGGGCAAACTTAACTTTCATTATTAAATTTTAGATAAGTCGTATTTTTTACACATCTGCTTCACTTTCGTACCTACTTTTATTGGCGAATGTTCCTCCAGTCCCAATGTGGTTAAGAGCACTGATTGTTATTATTAGAGTCCAGCTGTTTTAAAAATTTGTGTATATATTCTGTAACAATGGGATCCAGAATTTATGAATGCTGTTTCTGTTTTCTATTAAAATTGTTTCTATAATTATAAATCTCAATAGCCCCATGATAACTGGTTGTAGTATTCAGGATTTCTGTATCACTGAATTTGAAGTCATACCCACAAAGAATATCAACAATATCGTCAACTTCCAACTCACTGACAAAAGATTAAATAGTTCAGAACAGAAAGAGATCATGTAGAGCACAAAGCTAAGTCAAACAAAAGCCAATCTCAAATTCAAGAAATTCACATATCAAGCTATCACAAATTCCAAAAAATAAAGAAATATAAAGAAACAGATCACTTGTCTCAAAATAACTTCAGGCTTCAAAAAATACTATGTACCAACCTAAAGGTTCTCATCCTAGAACACGTAAAATTTGGTATTTACAGAATAAACTGCCCAAATTACAACTATACACTGGACAATTACTTTCTTGGAAGTGTTGAAAACAGTGTTGTTATGATAAATTAACTTTAAAGAGAGTCGATTAAAGACACTAGACAACACTTACTTTTAAATTTTTCCGGAACTAGTTTCAGAGGCTTTGCCTCTATCATCGGCCGGCTCTCGAGAGCCGGCCGATTATAGAGGCAAAGCCTCTGAAACTAGTTCCGGAAAAATTTAAAAGTAAGTGTTGTCTAGTGTCTTTAATCGACTCTCTTTAAAGTTAATATACACTGGACATTTAAAGGAATAGATAAGAGCAGTTAAAAGAAAATGAAGAGGAAATCGTCACTGTTCAGCACTTTTGGTGGACCAATCATCAAATGTATCTTCAATATTATCTGAGATGTGCAACAGAATTATGCTTTCTCAATGTTATGTTCGTTTTCTTTATATCTGGCAATGATAAAAAGAGTTTGTATATCCTGTAGAATGACATTCTAAACTGTAATTTCTCAACTCTTATGGGTAATACAATTTACAACCTTATTTTGAAGAGTGAAGGCACACTGAATTCTTATTTGCTGCCACAAAGTACCCTCTGGAAATTCATCCAAGCACTGGTAAACAGCCAATCACAATATAGCCAACCCCTTCTAAAAATACTAAATTATATTACTAGTCGGCCACGATATGAATGCACTCGGCGAGAAGCATTACTAAACAGTTACGTCACAAGTGGGCGGAGTACCTCAGCTACATCGGATAACGCAAACATCAACAATACCGAGATATATCGAGATTCAACTGTATTGGAACACCACAGTGAAGCGAAAAATTATTAAATTTTAGATGAGTCGCATTTTTTACACATCTGCTTCACTTTCGTACCTATTTTGAGGACATGTTTCGCAAATCTTCGTTTGCATCTACGGCTCTTGTGCGACTGACGCTAGATCCAGCGGTGTGGGTAATTCTGGGGTTGTTGCTGCCATCTGTTGATTTAGTGATGAACTGAAATGTGGGATTCTCTTCTAGCGGGATTTCAAAGTTCATTAGTTGGTTTTTTCTCTTCTAGCGTTTTTTACACATCTGCTTCACTTTCGTACCTATTTTGAGGACATGTTTCGCAAATCTTCGTTTGCATCTACGGCTCTTGTGCGACTGACGCTAGATCCAGCGGTGTGGGTAATGAACTTTGAAATCCCGCTAGAAGAGAATCCCACATTTCAGTTCATCACTAAATCAACAGATGGCAGCAACAACCCCAGAATTACCCACACCGCTGGATCTAGCGTCAGTCGCAGAAGAGCCGTAGATGCAAACGAAGATTTGCGAAACATGTCCTCAAAATAGGTACGAAAGTGAAGCAGATGTGTAAAAAAAGCGACTCATCTAAAATTTAATAATACCGAGATACTTCCAATGTGACGTGCAGATGTAGTGCAGTTCAACACGATGTTTATTTGAACATTTTCTTATGCCGTTAAAATTCTAATAGTATAGTGGCAGTTGCAGTGCTCGCTCTGACGTGTGCTTGTGAAGAGTTTACTTACCGAGGCACCTACAAAGTTAAAAACAAGAAAGTGTCATTATTAATTTTTAGATGAGTCGTATTTATTACACATCTGCTTCACTTTCGTACCTATTTTGAGGACATGTTTCGCAAATCATCGTTTGCATCTACTTCAGGCACTTGAGATACAAAAATATTGATAAGTCCGCAATAGCAGCTCATTTCTGGTCTGAAAATCATGAAATTGAACATAGCACAGAATTACTAAAATACGTACAAAAACATAGTGAACTCGTCATATGGGAGAGGATATACATAGAAAAACATAAAAACCAACTAATGAACTTTGAAATCCCGCCAGAAGAGAATCCCACATTTAAGTTCATCACTAAATCAACAGATGGCAGCAGCAACCCCAGAATTATCCACACCGCTGGATCAAGCTTTAGTCGCATAAGAGCCGTAGATGCAAACGATGATTTGCGAAACATGTCCTCAAAATAGGTACGAAAGTGAAGCAGATGTGTAATAAATACGACTCATCTAAAAATTAATAATTTTTCGCTTCACTATGGTGTTCCAATACAGTTAAATCTCGATATAAGAAAGTGTCAGTTCTGCAGACAAGGAAATAAAGGAGAAAGGGTTACTCATACTCCTTGAGAAAATAACAGAGCAGCAAAAATAGTGGGGAAATCTGGGAGAGCCATCATGAATATTAAATGCTTCAACAACTGGGGTGAAGGTTAGAACTTCGAGGAAAAATCGAAAATCACGCACAATCATATCTCATGATGAGTTTGATAAGTGCGTTGTGCGTAGAAAATGTTTGGAGTACTATGAACAGACTACTTTGAGGAAACTCCTGAATTTCGCTAAAGAATAAACATTCAGGGTGGCAAAGAAAAATTTAGAAAAATATTAAGAAAAATGGGATTTCAATGTAAGAAATGTAAAAACAAACGATCTGTGCTAATGCAGAAACCACAAATTGTTGCAAAAATTGCAGAGTACTTAAGGGCTATTAATGAAAATGTAAAAGGCACAGGTAAACCAGGAGTTTATACGAACGAGTCTTGGGTCCATACTCACTATGCCGTCAAGAAGTGCTGGCAATATTACAAAGTACCAGGTGTTTTGACTAATACTAGTGCTGGTCAAAGAGCAATTGTCATTGCTGGTCAAAGAGTAAATTATAAAAAGTGGGTAGAAGAGAAATTAATACAAAATATGCCATCTGAAAGCACTGTTGTGCCATACCGTACAGGAAAATAAAGCCCATAACACTTCAGCTCTAAAAGTACAGTTTATTCATCGGCTAACACAAAAGAAAATTAAACATGATTCACAAATGACAAAAAATGAGCTAGAGATAGTGAAAATTAATTTTAAAAAAGCCTGTTTATTGTATTGATAGAATAATGGAACAAAGGGGCTTCACAGTCTTATGCTTTCCTCCCTAACACTTTGACCTCAACCCTATAGAGTTATCTGGAATTTAATTAAACAAAAGATGTATCATCGATTACTTTGAGTAATCTGAAGGCTATGACAACAAGCCGCATAGCTCAAATGATTGGATAGAAATATGCAGACACGTGAAAGGAACTGATCAAGATTTTAAGCGCCGAGATGGGTTTACGGAGGAAACCATTGAAGATATAATTATAAACATGGGTCTAGAGAGCAACGAAGATGAATACTGATTGTAATCGTAATGAATGTTATTTCGAGAATATGAATATTGAAGCAAAAGAATGCAGTGACACTGATACAGGTGATAAAGGGAACAGTAACATGGATATAGCAGATGAAGGACCTGAAACAAACATTCCCAGACTTGCTGCTTCCGAGAATTAACGTGAAGACATCAGCAGGCGTGTACTGTTTTAATTGTGTGATTGTACATTCCCAGCATCACCTTTCCCCTCACTCCGCGCGGTTCCCTAAGCTTCAAGTAGTAAATAGAAACAGTGCTGTCCTCCTTCAAGTGCATTCATATCTTGGCCGACTAGTACTTGGAGACTGCTGATAAGACAGACAAGTCTTGAAATATGTTCAGATAAACATTATCACTCAGTCATATTTTTAGTGTTGCAATTCTAACACAAAAGGAATCTAATCCAAAAATATTAGTTTATAACTTCTCTATAAATTGTTTCTGCATTTTACATTATGTTTTACAGGTAGAAGATAACAGAACTGAAAGCACACTACCAAGGAGCCCCTTTAACCTCGAATGCTCAAAACCGTATGGAAATGTGCTTAGAATTCTAATACATTGTATCTTAGTCCTTACTTTATAAAGAATTAAGCAATATATTTTAAATGGCCTCTTCTAGAAAATGTTATTTGACATAAATTGTGTTTTAAATATATATTTGTGCATAAAGCTTTTGTCTAGCTCAATACGGTTTATCAGGTACCCAAAATTATTAAGAATTTATTCAGATGAGAAGTTTACAGGCTATTTGCAATGCACATTGTATTTTATCATGTAAATCTCTTAAACACATAGTACTGTAATGAAATTCATTAGAATTCTTTTTGAGAATATCCAAAATAATGAAAATTCTTCCATGTAAAGGACAGTTTGGACTATGTTTTCTTGAAAATCTTTAATGTCACATCTTTGGAAGCTATACTACCATGCCTGGTACTTATCCTACCTTTTCTTATTCTTCCTCTGCCACTCATGGACCTTCATTTAAAATAATTTTGTTATTCAGGAGACCTTAAAACAGGTATTTTGTTGAGATTTCTATATTTAAGTTTTGGGTGCAATACTTTCCCTAAATATTAAAAGTAGGTGCCTGAGAAAGTAAAAATAAATACAGAAACAATGGAGTACAAAATCTTTGTTATGCAGAATAAGTGTGAAAATATCAACAGCGACGATGTTAAAGTTAAACAATAACTACTTCAAATCTACTTTGACAAACGCTACAAATACTTGCAAACATTAGAACTAAAACACATGCTGCTTTAATTAGATAATATTTTTATATGTAAACTGCTATTTACTTAGAAACAGCATTGGAGTAAATGAACTGAGTGAAGTTAATACCTTATTTACTCAACAGAGAGAGTTGATACATTCTCTTGTATTTAATGTAACTTCTGAAGGAAACAGCAATCAATATTATAAGCTGGCTATGTCTTCTTGCAATTACTATACAGGCTGTTAATGAATTCCACCAACATATTTTCAGAGTAACTGGAGATACCTTAACAAGTAAGAGATTTATGGCCTATTGGTTCAAATGTAGAACTTACAGCTTTAAGTTTGTGAAGTGCCAGTACGCCACTGCTAAAGGTGGCCACTGGAGCATACAAGACACAAAAATGTGGAGATGTGTCACAGCACTTGCTCTGGCACAATGGTTATGATATTTGCTTTCAAGTGAAGGTAAATAATGTAGCAGGATTTCTATTTTTCTACACATGCGATGATTGAAGAGGAAAAACTATAAGCCCTGCGTTGTGAAAATCATGTTGATACAGAAGTTTTTGGTGCTAGGGGGCAGGTGCGATGTTGAAGATACTATGATCCCCATGTTGTGGCGACATATATAGCAAGATTCGTGGTGATATCTCGTTTCCCGTCGTTGGTCTTATTTCGTCGATCTTACCTCCGTCCAAAATATTGTGACTTTGTGGATTCGTAGAATTAAAAGGCCGGGTTGCAGAAATTAAAAATCTCCTTTATTTCCATAGAGATACACTGTTCAATACAATTTTGAGTCGAACTAATACTCAATGCTCCATTTATTGCTAGTATTTACCTAGAACGCGTTTCGTTAGGACTTCCTAACATCATCAGCTGTTGTCGACTAATGGATGCCGGTTCAGTGAACTCCTCGGAGGTGATAGGTGCATCTCTGTCGGTATCTTGATGAACTTGAAATTGGGGTTGTCTTCAAAGGTAGTATCGAAATTAAACAATTTACTTTCATATTTCTTTATAAAGATTTTTTCCCATGTGGTTAATGCAGCTGGACCTTGGACACTTTTTAGTAAGTGAATTTCTCGTTCTATGTCATGATTTTCCTTCCAAAAATGGTACGCTACCGCCGATTTATCTATTTCTTTATTCCTTATGTTCCTAAAGTGCTCTTTAAGCCTAATGTTCACGTTCCTTTTTGTTTTTCCAATGTAGAATTTGTCACAGTCCTTGCAATTTATCCGGTACACTCCTGATTTTCTGCCTGTGGGTATCTCCTTTGTATTATGTGATTTCAAAAGGTGTTGTACACTAAATTTGTTCTGTGGGGCCAAAGTAATATTGTGTTCTTTGAAAACTTTTTGGAAAAGGTGTGTAGCTCTGGGATGATAAGTAAATTTTCTGTATGAGGTTTCATTGCTAATTGGGGAGAGAGTAGTTACTTGTTTGCATCTTAGTTGTCCTTAAACAACAGAATACACTGTTCAATTCTCACGTAACAACATTACATCACATAATAACACTATCTTCCAAGGTCGATGACAATAACAAACCGTGACAGCTGATTACATTAGCTCTCGTTACAACAACACTCTTGTTACACAACTATTCCTCACTGTTTACAACTGACTCCCTCTTGGCCAATCGTCGCCTCTTTAAATACTGCACAGATAATTTCTAGATGATTCGCAAATAAACCAGAACGCGAACAATCTCTATCAGTCCAGAAGTAACAAGAAATTTCCATTTATCTCAGTTTGTTTGTTTCGGCAGACCCGTAACTGCCTGTTATCTTTGTCCGCAGGTTCTTGGTTTTCACACTGTCCTCCTATCAGTTTCTTTTGTGTAAACAAGCCACGCGATCGTAGATACAGGTTCACGACAATATTATGACTTGATGAAGATGTTCCCCGAAGTTATCAGGAAAATCCTTAATTATGCCTCGGCTAGCTTTTAATATTATTCTGTTATATTCTTACTTACGAGCAAAGAAAACTCTAAGTTAAAAGGGTGGTAACGACTGAAGAAATCATTAAGATTTTTAATTTGAATTTCTATAAGAAATCAATCTTTTAAATTAACTTTAAAGAGAGTCGATTAAAGACACTAGACAACACTTACTTTTAAATTTTTCCGGAACATGTTTCAGAGGCTTTGCCTCTATCATCGGCCGGCTCTCGACTGGTTCTCGTTGGTGTAGCTGACGATATTTTGTCACAGGTCTCCTGTCGATGATAGAGGCAAAGCCTCTGAAACATGTTCCGGAAAAATTTAAAAGTAAGTGTTGTCTAGTGTCTTTAATCGACTCTCTTTAAAGTTAATTTATCATAACAACACTGTTTTCAACACTTCCAAGAAAGGAATCAATCTTTTGTTTATTTCTTTTAACACCAAATCCATTACAATTCTTATCACAAAACTTTATACTATGATCAGAATCAATCTAATACTTCAAATTGAACTAAACACTTAAATATTTTCGAGCAATTTAAAAAGCGTTCGATCTCTTTGGCATTCCAGAAAGAAAGATGAATTTTCTTTCGGTTTCTACACCAAGATGATTTCATCCTTCATTACTATTGCAACCCATATATTACTTTTATATGATTGGCCGATTTACTACTACGTCACTACATTACGTAATACAATTATTACTACGGCCAATCACAAAATTACATATATTTTTACTCAATTTTTTTTTCTTTTATAAATTTATAAAATGTTCAAGCCCTTTTTAAATATAAATCAAAACTGTTACAATAAGTTACAATAAAACTCTCCTTCACAATTTTGTCTTTTTTTTCCCTTCATTTTTCTTTTGTTCATTTGGTTGTTTTAAAGATGTTGTTTCAGCTTTTAATTCTTGCATAAATATATGCATTGGAGTAATTTCACCTTGTCAGTGCAATTAATTACAAATCTCTCTAACAAAGGTTGAATCCTGCTTAATACATTCGCATGTTGTACGTCTAAATGGGAGGTGGTTTAAAGGGTGAACGAACTTACATAAAATAAAAAGCAAATGCAACTCTTTATGTCAGGTTTATAGGAACTTCTCTAAATGGAGACCCGCATTTTCAATGCAAAATTGACAGAGGCAAGGTAATGACTGCTGTACTCTGTCCAAAATTCCTTGTGTATGTATCAAATAACTTCAGATGAGGCTATTATTCATGTTCTTAGTAACGAACCACGCCATTTCTTCTTATTAGAATTTACCTATTAAAAAATGAAGAAAAAACCAACTACCTGACAGGAACTGAGCCAATGACCTTTAGAACAGCAGTTTTCAGTGCTACAGAATTCGGCCACCAGAACAGTTACAGAAACACCACTAGAGTAGGCTATATGATGCATGAATTTCTTCTTATTAGAATTTACCTATTAAAAATGAAGAAAAAACCAACTACCTGACAGGAACTGAGCCAATGACCTTTAGAACAGCAGTTTTCAGTGCTACAGAATTCGGCCACCAGAACAGTTACAGAAACACCACTAGAGTAGGCTATATAATGCATGAAGGTTCAATGTTGGACTGGCAGGTGATTAGTTCAAGATTTGAGAGATTTTTGAGGCATTAAATCTTGAGAATGCCAATAAAAAGCTATGAAGAATCAATATTTCTATACTTGGGAAGCAGTTTTAAAGACATTCTAATCCAATAATTCCACCTACCTTGTTTAAATACCAACTTATCAGTATGTGATACTAGTTAGGTTTAACACAATTTACTACTTATATGTGTTTGGAGGAATTTAGTAAGTGACTACGTTATCGAGATTCAACTGTATTGGAACACCACAGTGAAGCGAAAAATTATTAAATTTTAGATGAGTCGCATTTTTTACACATCTGCTTCACTTTCGTACCTATTTTGAGGACATGTTTCTTTCGTACCTATTTTGAGGACGAAGATTTGCGAAACATGTCCTCAAAATAGGTACGAAAGTGAAGCAGATGTGTAAAAAATGCGACTCATCTAAAATTTAATGACTACGTTATGTTTGGCCACAGATCATGTATTGCCTATCTCAACTTGCTTATATTAGTTACATCTCCAATCGCTGAAATTATTTTGGTGTAGTTCATTAACACCATGTACGAGGGGGAATCCAAAAGAAACCGGACTTTGAAGGCACTGCCACTCGTAGACGTAGTGCAGGGTTCTCACACTAGATGTGTTAGTAGAGACCTTCATGAAACAGCTGTGCAGACGGCATCTGTGTAGAGCTGAACATGCAAGTGTGGTATTGTGTTTCTCTGAATGTTGGCGGGTTACCTCTGCGAAGTCGTTATGACAACTTTAAAAGAACAAAGAGTGTGAGTGAAATTTTATTTCCTGCTTTAAAAAACTGCAATGGAGACACACCAAATGCTTCAGGAAGCTTTCCAGAAGGACGCTAAGAGCAGCACACTGGTTTTCCAGTGGTTTGGACGCTTTAAACGTGGTGAGATGTGTGTTGAAGACCAAGCTCGTTCTGAATGCCCTTCAACATCTCGAAATGAGGAGAACATTGAAAAGGTCTGCCAAAAGAGCAACGATGATCGTCGCCAAACGATCGACCAAATTTCAGCAGCGACAGGAATCAGTTGGAGCTCATGCGAGTGGATTTTGAGGGAGGATTTGCACATCAGACGTGTTGCTGTTAAATTTGTTCCCCGCCTTCTCACACAGGAGCACAAAACCATCCGCATGAATGTGTATCAGGACTTGAAAACAGAGATTGCACGTGATCCAAACTTCTTGAATAAAGTCATTAGAGGGGATGAGAGTTGGTGTTACGGGTATGACCCAGAAACCAAGCAAGCGTCAAGCCAGTGGAGGACTCCCAACTCTCCCAGACCAAACAAAGCAAGGCAAGTGAGGTCAAATGTGAAGACGATGATCATTGTCTTTTTTGATGTTCGTGGAATTGTGCATCGGGAATTCGTACCCCCTGGCCAGACTGTCAACCAGCACTTTTACTTGGATGTTTTAAGGCGTCTGAGAGAGGATGTGAGGAGGAAACGCCCGAAACTTTGGCAATCAGGTGACTGGTTTCTGCATCACAACAACGCTCCAGCACACACAGCATTACAAGTGACCCACTATTTGGCATCTCAGAGGTGGTCTGTCGTTCCCCACGCTCCGTATTCGCTGGACCTAGCCGTATGCGACTTTTTCCTATTTCCATGAATGAAAAAAAATGCTAAAAGCAAAGCGTTATGACGATGTGGAGGCGGTAAAAATAGCTTCGCAAAGGGCACTGGACAATATCAAACTTGAAGAGTTCCAAACATGCTTCCAGCAGTGGGAAAAGAGACTTAACAAGTGCATCGCAAGTAATGGAGAGTATTTTGAAGGTGACTGAAGTAATTTTGTAAAAAGGTTCATCAATAAAGTTTTTATGACAACAATCTGGTTTCTTTTGGGCGCTCCCCTCGTATGAGTGTGCCTGAGTAGTCAAATAATGAAAAGTCTTTACTTTTCTTTGCTTGCTTCATTTACACTTCCAATAAAGAAGAATTGTAAGTATTGTAAGTACTAATTAGGCATCAATTAATAGGAACTGATGATCACATAAGTATAAGCAAACATGCAAGGACAATCAGCCAATGAAAATCGTCTCTTTTTTCCTTTTGATGTCTGATCAATAAGTTACTAGTTATTTATGATACAAAAGCATTATGTGAGCAAGGAATTTCACTAAGCAAGGGCTAGCGAGGTTAGTTAATTGTACTAGCATTCTGAGTTCTTTACAATGGTCAAACGTAGAATGTTTTACAGTATTCTGAATCTTAAATATTACAAAGGAAATAATTTTATTTTGCTTATGATCAGAACAGTAAATGAAGAACCCTGTGGTTACTTCTTATTGAGTCTGAATTTTGGCTCTTGTTTAGCACCAATATTTTAAAAACGAAAGATCTATTTTCTAAGTTTATTATTACATCTAACTAATAGCTAAGTGCTGTGACTATAATTATGATCTGAACCTTATAATGTACAGTAAAACCTCTTTAACCCAGACCAGTTCTGGGAGGGGAAAAAGCTTATGTTTAGTGTAGTAAATGAAGACTTGTTTTAAAGACAGTAAATTGCTATTCTTAGTAGGTACATTACTCGAATTCTCTTGCCAGCAGGCAAATTTATAAGCACTCACCCCACCTACTTGAGACCAGGTTGGAAGAGAAACTTTGATAAGATAATGGAAAAAGTTGCAGCCTGCAGTGTGTGACTTGCCAGAAAACAAGATTGAAGAAAAAGAAATAAGTGTGAAAAAGATTTTATAGAAATTTTTAAAAATATTGATGGCTGTTTCGATGTTGATAAAGAAGACATTGACAACTGGTTGAAAATCAACAATGTCACAGATTATAAACTGATTACAGATGAAGGCATTATTGCATCAAACGATGTTACTGAAAATGAAAACGAAGAGTATTCAGATTCAAATGGTGTTCAAAGTATAAAATTGAAAGAAGCGTAAAGACAGTGAAGTACAACTTAGCACAAAAGTGAATCGAGAAGATATTGACACACTGCTTCACTCACACTGTTTTTTCACAGGACATGTTTCAAGAGCTTTTGCTCTTATCGGCTGGGATGATAAGAGCAAAATCTCTTGAAACGTCCTGTGAAAAAACAGTGTGTGTGAAGCAGTGAGTCAATATCTTCTTGATTCACTTTTGTGCTCAAATGGTGTTGATGAACCAGCTGTGGTTACGAGCAATGCACAAGCAGTAACAAACATAGAGAAATTGATGCTTTATTTCGAGTCACCCTGAAACATTGCCAAGTGAATTTCTAATGTTGAAGTGGAAGCGAGATTGTGCTGCTTGTAAGCAATACACTAAACTGAGACAACAGCAGCTCACCATCTATTTACTGCCAACTAAATTGTAGTACAGTACAAATAAATAAGCTATTATAGTACATACCGTATATGTGTTTTGGGTGAGAGTGCCAAAAGTAATTTCTAAACTCCCTTAAAAATATTTTGGTGATGCACATATTTTTTTTATCATTTTTTCATCATTCTGTATAAAACCCAGATTTCTGTTAACTTGGGTTGGTCCTGGTCCCAGTTGATCCGGGTAAACAAGGTTCTACTGTAACTTGGTATGAAATTATAATAATTCTGCTAACAATAAGCTTAGAAAATAGATCCCAAAGTACCAGTTCAAAATATTAGGAAACATATACTTATTACCAAGTTGTATCAATGTTTATTAATAAGTTAAAGAAATGGATATTGATTTAATACTGTTATAGGATTGAAAGAATTAAAATACATTTTATGAATTAATGTATTATACTGTTTTAAGTATAACAAAATGATTGCACATAAATTACTGAAAAGTTGAATATAGCAGAATTTGAAACATTTCTAGCACAACTCTTGCTGTCTTAAAAATCACACTGTAATAAATTTAAAAGAAAAACAACCTGAAGCTAACAAAAGTGAATCAGTACAAATATAATAAATAGTTGTTTATACAAGGTGTGTCCGTAAAATAAGGTTTCCAATTTTCTTTAATATAGAAAACACGTTTATTGTCAATGAATGTCAAATTAATGGAAAGGCGGAACTTACCACTATTTTTCAACGTAATCACCATTGCGATCAATGCACTTTTGCATGCGCTGTGACAGTTTTTGTATACCCTTGTCATAGCACTCTCCTGCCAAGTTGCGCACGACGCGCTCAACCTCGTTTTTCAAATCATCGTCGGCCTGGAAATGTGTTCCACCCAGGTGTGACTTCAACTCAGGAAACAGATGATAATCACTAGGTGCTAAGTCTGGAGGATGTCCCATCTGAACTGGGCCAGGAGATCAGCCATTGCATGTGCAGTATGGGGACGAGCGATAATGCAAATGTTCGGTCAAAATCTTGTCAATCGTAGTCTTACTGACTTCAAGGATAAGTTCGCACAGCTCGTGAACTGTCACACGCCGATCTTTAAGCATTTCTTGCTCCACTTTTGCAATTGTTTTGGCTGAAACCAAAGGCCAATCAGAACGCTGTTCATCATGGACATCTGTATGTCCGTCTTTGAACTCTCTGACGCACTTTCACACTTTTTTGACGTCCATACACTGTGGCCCATAGACTTCGCATAACTGGCGATGAATTTCACTGCAGGTAGTGCCCTTGGCACTCAAAAAACGGATCACTGCAGGCAACTCACACTTGGCGGTGGAAGTGATAGGAAGCTCCATCACAAACAGCTGCCCAGTCAAGATTAATGGTTGAAACGGGTTCATTGTGGTGGGGATTTGAAGGGATGAAACCAAGCTACATGCCAGTGTTGCTGGATCTCGCATAATAGCGTTCCTCACAGCTCCAGCACCTTGGAGACCTTATTTTATGGACACACCTCATATATATATATATAGTATGTTTTTTAATTTAATTTCATTCATAGTACACAATGAGCTCTTGGAAGAGTTAAGTTTAATAAAGTAATAGATTCATGGTATTAGGTTCATTACTGTATCTATAGAGGATCAAGTGAAAGAAGGGGTTATTTTTAGCTTAAGGAAGAAAAGCGAGTATCATTCTCAATAATTATTATAACAAGCTGGCACCTAAACTTTTACACTTTAAATGCTTGGTACATAAAATTTAAGTTTATATATATGCAATATTTACAATTCAAAATACCATAACAAGCATTTATTGTCTCTAATTTTATTTAGAACATGAGAATTGTAAGAATGACTATAACACTAATTCAAATTTTTTAAGCATGGCTATAAAATAAAGTTTTGCTAATGAAGGTAAGTTTGAAGGTTCTACCAAGATACTACTACTTGATGCTTACACAAACACAACAATTACTGAAGGAGTGCAACAATATTTAAGAAGGATCGGCATGCCACTGTGTGTACATTAAGCCTACCTTTCCTTCATCAATACGCTGCAGTATTTTCTTTATATCCAGAGGCTTTTTAATGATTTCATAATAGTCTGGCAATTCACGACGTGAGGGCAGTTTCATGAATGGCTCACTCAAAACTCGTCCATCGCTGAAAAAGTGAATAGTATTTCATAGCACAAAGATATTTTTTACTTTTTGATCAAGGAAGAATAATTTTCTTAAAAGCCATAGTCACACCAACTAATTAAACAGATTCATCAATGTCATAATATTATTGTACTGACCCTCTTCCCTCTCCTACACAACATGTATACATAGATCCACTTGTAGCCTAAATGGCAGTGCACATAACATTTAAATAGATTAATGCATTCCAACAACCTTACATTCATCAGTATCATAACGAGTGCATTATCCAAGTAAATCACTTTGTTCTCTTCATTAAGACACAAAATTTCAGCAGAATTTTAATAACAAATAAATGACTAACACATTTGGGAGTAGATCAAATATAAACCATCAATTTTTAAAAATAATTTATTGAATCAGTCAAAAGTTACAATAGTAGAACAATTTTCTGTACATCTCCTGATTTCAAAATATGCCTTTCCCCAAAAAATAGCAGTTTTTTAATCCCTTTCTTGAAGAAAGAAGAGAATGTATGCAGCCAGTTGCTATTGAACTGCACCAATTTTTTACTTTATAGGGGAATAAATTTGGACTGTAAGAAGTATGTTCCACAGTTGTCTAGTAAGTCTATTTTAGTGTCTCACATAGCTGTAATGTAGCAACATGTAGTCTCTCATGTTGTCATGGAGAAGAATGATACAGTAGAAGCCCGAAATAATGTGATTGTTGGGAGACATTCTTTACCCCCACATTATAGCCTTACTGCGGTATATAGAGATGCAACACTAGAAGGACAAAAAATCAACCATGTGCAGTTAGAGGGAAATATGCATGTAATAATAAATTACAGATTAATATTAAACTCTCATATATAAGATAAATATATTGCAGTATATCAAAATATAACTGTATTGGAACACCACAGTTAAGCGAAATAATTAAATTATAGATGAATCGTATTTATTACACATCAGCTTCACTTACGTATTTATTACACATCATTCAAACTTCAAAAAATATTAAAACAGATCACAGCTCTTTCACCAATGAAACAAAAATTAGATCTGCTAAATTTACTTACCACCCCTGGGCCACAAAAAAGTTCCAAAAAATATTCAAGAAATACAATATAACATTGGCACCAAAAAACAATTACAACATTAACAACAACAATTACAACAGTAATAATACTTATTAATTTATAGATGAGTCGTATTTATTACACATTTATCAGTAATAATACTGATAAGGTAAAACGAGAAGAAAAGTCAGGCATATACAAGATTAAGTGTAAAGACTGTAAAAAAATTTACAGAGGAAGGACAAAAAGAAACATAGGCACTAGAAAGAAAAAACATTTTAGGCACCTAAGGTACAAAAATATTGATAAGTCCGCAATAGCAGCTCATTTCTGGTCTGAAAATCATGAAATTGAAGATAGCACCAAATTGCTAAAATACATACAAAAACATAGTGAACTTGTCATATGGGAGAGAATATACATAGAAAAACATAAAAACCAACTAATGAACTTTGAAATCCCACCAGAAGACAACCCCACATTTAAATTCATCACAAAATCAACAGATGGCAGCAGCAACACCAGAACTACCCACACCACTGGATCAAGCTTTAGTCGCATTAGAGCCGATGATGCAAATGATAGTTTGCAAAACATGTAAACATTCTAAACATATATCGAGATTTAACTGTATTGGAACACCCACACCCACCACACCACTGGATCAAGCTTTAGTCGCATAAGAGCCGAAGATGCAAACGATGATTTGCGAAACATGTCCTCCAAATAGGTACGAAAGTGAAGCAGATGTGAAATAAATACGACTCATCTATAATTTAATAAATATTGCAGTTTTTAAAATTATTCATCAGTTATGATGGGAGATATATTCCCGCCCATAACTGATTTTCATTTATGTTCCACTGTACATATTTTACACCAAGCTAATTTTTCCTTGTTTTAACATAAATCAGTAAGTTTTACTTAATGCACTGATGCGTTATGCTTTTCCTCCGCATAGTGTTTGATTGTAGCAAAAGGGAGGCAAATCCCAGTTCTCTCATTCTGTTTAAGAATGACTTACTGCCCTCAATGTTAATGCTTTCTCCTAAAATAGTAAATTTAACTATTTTAGGAGTACCGTTTTCCTGAACATAAACATTTTAAGTCCTTCTAAGACACATTTGCTGAAGTCATTCAGAGAGATTACTCGTTTTGGAATGCTATGCTTTTTACCTGGAGTTCTAAAGATGTGCTCTGACTTACATTTTGTTTGCATTCTTTAACAATTCTTTTCATTGTTCTTTCTGATACTCCTGATATGCACTTTAGCTTTTCAAATCTTTTTGAAAAGAAATCTCATGTAACCAGTTCTTTGTTTTTAGCTTGTTTCTCCATGTATGCTATTTGAAACAATTTCTCGACTCTGGCTGTGTATTGTTTTGGATTCTTTTACAAAGTACATTGATGAAATAATTAAATTATGCAATGATCAATGTGTGAAAAAAAATTGTGAATTTGCAAAGATTGTGCCTCAAATGAAGATGACATCATTACCTTCCCAATTCCCTCCCCACCTGTTGGGCGTGATTTCATTCAGCAGTATTAAATATACCATTTACTTTCCTGGAATGCAACGGTCAGTGGCAATGAACAGGGGTGGTGGTGAAAATTATACTGCGCAATCTGTGTTTGTGGAATATTTTATTGCAACTTTCCAAAATAAATACAATATATTTTAATGAGGACATACTTTTACCTGAGTTAAATCCAAATCCGCAGTATTTCAGAACACACTATTTCGGCTTCTACTGTACTAGGATGGGTTCCTAATATCATTTAACACTTTTGCCTCAACCACAAACTCGCAATAGTAGACACCACTTTTTGTTCTGTCATACAGGAAGTCCATCATTAACATTTCCTTTTTATGTCCCAAAATACAATTGAGATGCTCGGGATAATAACAACATATCCCAACTGACATCAAATTTTGAGATAGAAGCACGACCTGAACAGCTGCCATCTACCTTTCATGTGATTTCATTTTTCACCTTTAAAATTTGTCTGTAGTGAAAATGAACATATTCTCTATGTAAAAATGACATATCCCAACTATAACTTTTATTTAGATTCATGGCATTGTAGTGAACGGTAGTTAATATGGTGCCAGATGTAGATGTTATCCCTGAACCTCCACCCCCCCCCCCCCCCCCCCGCAAAAATAAGGGACAAAGAAATGAGTGAGAAAGGCTAACTGAAATGAACAGAAGTTATTTGTGCAGAATAGTGGTAAATAATTCATTAATCAATTGATAGGGAAGACTTTGTTGACATACAGAATGGTATTACTTCAAACTTTGTAATTAGAAAAAAAGATGTTGATGGTGCTCTTTTGCTTTTACATAATGTTACATCCATTATTGTTGATTATGATAATCCTGAGATTGTTAAATTTGATTAATGTTATTTTAGGAAAAGAGATAAAATTTAAGTTAATTGATGGAAATTAATCATTTCTTCACTCTAGCCATATATAGGCTAAGATTTTGTATAGATAGAGCCAACATGAAAAATTCAATGCCATGGCCAGGATGTGAACCACGGATCTCCTGGTTTCTGTCCAGTTGCTCTAACCCATTGAGCTACCATGGCCAACATGCTGCCCTGCCTATATACGGCTTGTGTGGAGAAATGATTAATTTCCATCAATTAACTTAAATAATAAGAGTTAAATGATGAAGCTTGGGACTCAAGTACTTACTACAGTAAGTCACCACAAACAGTGTATCTCGAATGCGAGAGCCCCTAGTGATCTACCAGGGAAATATACAAGTCAAATTGAGAATTTAATGTCAGGACGGCAAGTTGGCCATGGTAGCTCAATGGGTTAGAGCGACTGGACAGAAACCAGGAGATCCGTGGTTCAAATCCCAGCCGTGGCATTGAATTTTTCATGTTGGCTCTATCTAACTCTGTTAAGTAATATATTTAATTTATATGGTTATGATAATATAATTACTTAATGGTTTTAATAAAGACTTTATACACAAAGATTGAAAAAATTAAATATCAAAAAACTGCTAATGATATTTGTAACCTTAAAAAAATAAAAGATGATTATAATTTTAAAATATTTACTTACCATCCTTGGGTTAATAAACATTTTCAAAAATATTTTAAAGAATTTGATATAACTTTAGTTTCTCAAAATAAATACAGTATTAAAAATTTACATTTCTCTAAAAAAAGATAAAATTCCTGATAGTAACAAATCTGGCATTCATCAATTTGTTTAGATTGTGTGTGGTTTTTTTTTTTTTTTTTTTTTTTTTTGTAATTTACGTCTTCCAGCTTTAAGTCATATCGGACGATGAATGAAATGGGTGAAATGATGCTCAAATGAGCCTGGGGTCCATGGATTGTAGAGTTACCTGACATTCATCTCTCAGGATAACGGAAAAAACCATATCCAGGTAACTCACCCTGACCGAGATTTGAACATGGGACCTCTTGAATGTGAGCCAGACACGCTACCACCACGCTACCGAGGTGGGCGCTGTTTAGATTGTAATTGGGTTTATATTGGAAAGACCAAATGTAATTAGAAACCAGAATGAAAGAGCATTCTTGAAACATTAAGTATAAACAGACTGATAAATCAGCTGTAGCAGATCATTTTTGGTCATTAAACCATTAAATTAATCCAGAAGTTAAATTATTAACACAATTAAATGGTCAAAAGATTTAACGGTTTGGAAAAAATATTTATTTTAAAAAATAAAAATCATGTAATGAATTTTGAAATACCGACAATTGATTCTGTCTTTTGGTTTGCTTCGTTTTCAGGTTTTGATAGTACTGGCAGAAATGAAGTGACCTCTAGTGTTCATAACGTTGACAACGAGATTGACTGAAGATGTGAATAAACATCCATGAAATCGCGATCTCAATAAGAAAATTTACATCATTCCTTTAAAGATAAGTGAAGTTTCTGTTACAAATTATTATATTTGTGTAGTATGAAAATATAAATTTGACAATTCCCTTCAAACATATCAAGATATATAATCATGTTAAATAACAAACTCATTTTTACTGCACAACTTTCTATGCCACAACAGCCGCCAATGAGAGGTAGTTAATTCAAAGAGCATTCAGAGATATGGGGCAAACAAGGATTTCATCACTTACATTTTGATTTTTTTAGAGAAGAGTTTCGGGAGTGTTGCTTCCATTTTCAACCTCATAGGCTCGGCTTTCAATTATTAATAGTTTTATCAATTAATCTGGGTGTCATCATTACTGAATTCCTTCAAATATATGGCATTAAATCTTGTTTATAAAGAAAATCAAAACAGATTACAAATAATTTTTATGCATCTACATACCTGTCTGTGTATTTGATAACAATACTCATGAGTTTCTTCATTTGCCTCTTTAGTCTCGGATCCATAGTGGAAGCTGCAGCAGCAGCTGCTGCCGCTGTTGCTGCTGTAGCTGCTGCACTTCTGCGCTTCTTGCATATCGTTCCTTCTTCCTCATCATCTTCTTCACCCTTTTTCCTTCGCTTGCGTGTCTTCTTTCTTAACTTCTTTTCTTCCTCCTCCTCTTCCTCTTCAAAATCTTCTCCAGCTTCATCAATTGCCTGCAAGCATTCATATTTATTTAGTTTAGTTAAGAGTTATTTAAGTTATTACAAAATGTAAACTTATATTACTTCTTCACCTCAAACAATTGTGGTAAAATGTCTATCCACTGCTTGAAGTTCAATGAATGGATACCTAATTGGTAGAAGTTTATTTTATGTACAAAATTTCTCTGAAATATTTAATTAAATGAGAGGGCAAATATTGGGTAACTGTGGAAAGATTTCATCAATTGTGTCAGCAGCAAATAGCATATTTGCCAACCTAAAATTTAATTTCTTAAAAATTTCCTTTGTTGAGCAAAATATAACAATTTGGCAATGATATGCTGTTTAGAATGTGTAAAATGTTTAGTACAGTAAATGTACAAAAATTCTAGTAAAGAAAAAAGTAATTCAATTTTATTAGAATCCTTGAACATCCAATACTGATATAGAATAAAAAGAAGTATTTCAGAAAGTGGAGTGCCATTTTTTACTAAATTTAGGAAAATGAGTCAATCTTGTATATACTTTTCTCCACTTACAAGATTTTAATGAGGACTAGTTTCTGGGAACTTCTTCCCTATCCTCAGTTCTGCGGTTGACCTATGATGCATCTGGTGTCTGCATCTGGCTTGGTGTCGTGCTGCCATCTAATGTTCTGGTAAGTTTGATGACGTCATCTACGATGGGAACTTCAAAATTCATCAAGAGGTCCTGTTTCTTCGTAATAAATATGTTTTCCAAATCTGTAGTTTTAGAGGTTTCTTTGCCTGTTTGATCAGTTCTATTTCTTGTTTTATGTTGTGATTCTCAGACCAAAGGTGATGTGCTACGGCCGACTTGTCCATGTGTTTGGATTTAATATTTTTGAAGTGTTCTTTCATTCTTGTTCCTAGATTCCTTTTGGTCTTACCAATGTATATCTTGTCACAATCCTGGCAGCTCACTTGGTAAATGCCTGATAATTGAGTTTTTGGTGTGCTATTTTTTAGAGGGTGGTTTAGTAAGTTGCAGATGTGTTTGTTCTGAGGGGCTAATTTTATGTTGAAGCTCTTAAATATCCTTTCAAATTTTTTGAAGTATTTTGGATGAAATGTAAATTTGCCATATCTGGTGTTTGGATTTTCTAGTTTTTTTTTAATGTAGTAATGTCCTTTAAGTTTTTGTTTCTTTTGTGTCTGTAGATCAACTTTTTGATGAAATTTGTGTTATAGTTGTTCAATTTGGCAAGCTGGTGTATGTGAGTGTACTCCTGTTCATAAAATTAGCCCCTCAGAACAAACACAACATCCTCAACTTACTAGGCCACCCTCTAAAAAATAGCACACCAAAAACTCAATTATCAGGCATTTACCAAGTGAGCTGCCAGGATTGTGACAAGATATACATTGGTAAGACCAAAAGGAATCTAGGAACAAGAATGAAAGAACACTTCAGAAATATTAAATTCAAACACATGGACAAGTCGGCCATAGCACATCACTTTTGGTCTGAGAATCACAACATAAAACAAGAAATAGAACTGATCAAACAGGCAAAGAAACCTCTAGAACTAAAGATTTGGGAAAACATATTTATTACGAAGAAACAGGATCTCTTGATGAATTTTGAAATTTCCATCGTAGATGATGTCATCAAACTTACCAGAACATTAGATGGCAGCACGACATCAAGCCAGATGCAGACACCAGATGCATCATAAGCCAACCGCAGAACTGAGGATAGGGAAGAAGTTCCCAGAAACTAGTCTTCATTAAAAAACTTGTAAATGGAGAAAAGTATATACAAGATGTCATCATCACTTGCCTAATTTTAGATCCAATACTGATTCTGTCACAAAGATGAAATTTTACCTTGTCCCACAGATAAGTATTAAATGGTAGCAAAGAACACTTACTTCCTTGGCTGTACTTCTGGATTTATTTTATTTCATGATTAAATGATAAAAAATAATCTGTCTCAGCTAATTTATCAATCTGTTTATATTTCACACAAAGTATAAACTTGAAAGAAAAAGTATAAACTTGAAAATATAAACTTGTTTATATTTACTATTCCTAAAATTATTCTCACTTCATTCTGACTTCCAAATTATGTTTGGTCCTTTCAATGCAAACCTAGTTGCATCTAAAAAGTTAAACTGATAAATACAAGATTTTTTACTATCTGAATATTTTTTTTTTTTTTTTTTTTTTTTTAGAAAATTTTAGTAATTTTTTTATATTAGATTTATATTAAAGAACAAAGATTATACCAAATTCTTTAAAAGAAATTTAAAAATTTTTTATTAGCCCAATGATAAGTGCATTTTTTTAAAATTATAATCATCTATTTTTTAAGGGTAGAAACATCATTCACATTTTTTAATTTTTTTTTATGTACAAAATCTTTATTAAAACCATTAAAGCAGTATTAATAATGTGTTTGTATTCTCTATTAAATTCCTCTTTATTTAGGGGCATATTTATTAAATTAAACTATTAAAAACAGCAAATTTTGTGGGAAATATCAATTGGTGTACCTGAACCTTATTTTTTTGAAGGAACAATGGCAGGAGATAACTATTTGCATATGCTTCAGAATGATAACATGTGCTAAAAACTTTCAAGACATGTACTTTCAACATGATAGAGCACCAGCACATTGTACCACTGCCGTCGGGAATTATTTAAACAAAATCTTTCAAAGAAAAGTGATTAGTCAAAGGGCAGATATTAACATGAATCCATGCTCACCAGATGTCACAACGATGGATTTTTTCCTATGGGGTGTTGTCAAGTGTATTCTAAAATACCTCAGACCGTTGCTGAACTAAGAGACATCAAAGATGTTTTAAGGCTGATGGAAAATAGTTTGAACAAAAAATAATTATACATATTGTTTGTATTTATAATGTAATGTAAATTCAATCTTTTGTTTAAATCAGTGTGCAGTGACTTTTATGTTAATCTGTATATAAATTTCCAGTCCATATTTTTTGCTACATTCCATAAACTATTAACAAAACCTGTCACAGTACTTATATTCTGGACACTGATTATATATATGAAACTTATATTCTGCAGCCATAAAATTTGAATAAGATAATTTATATGAGGGAATTGACTTTACAAATTAGAGCATCCACTACTGAATGTCTGTGACCATTTACTGCTCATCAATTACTTCTGGTAATCACTGGAGTTCACCAATGGTATAACAGAATTATAAATCACAGAAAATTAAGTCTACTATGTATTTTGCTGCACCACAGTAAAGGAGAGCAATGATTCTCTTGAAAAATATACAAAATGTGTAGTATTTAACGCCCGCTTTTACTACATGCGGCAGGTGGTGACACTGATGGTACATGAGATGAAGATGGAGCACTGGTGGAATGAGATGACGGGGGAAACCGGAGGTCCCGGAGAAAACCCGCCCCAGCGCCGTGTTGTCCACCACGAATCTCACTTTGCGGTCGCCTGGGATCGAACTCGAACCACCTTGGTGAGAGCCAAGCGGTCTAACCACTGAGCCACGGCGCGGCCACAAGGAAGAAGAATATACAGATATAGAACTTCTGGTATATGATAGCACTCATATCAATTACTGTGCAGTGCATTTGGGCTCTAATGAATTGTTAAGAAATCTTGCATTAACTATCATAAATTATTATTTATTATTATTATTATTTTGTAATTTACGTCCTTTAACTTTTAAGTCATATCGGACAATGAATGGAATGAGTGAAATGATGCTCAAATGGCCCAGAGTCCATGGAGCTTAGAGTTATCCGACATTTGCCTTTTAAGATAAGGAAAAACCCCGGAATAACCTTATCCAGGTGACTCACCCTGACCGAAATTCGAACTAGGGACCTCTTGAACATGAGGCAGACATGCTACCATCTATGCTACTGAGGCGGGCCTATTTTATCATCATCATCATTTTTTGTCATTTCCATGGCAAAAATCTGCACCACTTGGAATTTGCTCACAAAGCCATAAAAAGTACTCTTTGCTATAAAATGTGAAAGGCTTCTGCTCCTCTACATTTTATTAAACTGTAAACATTGCCTGCGTATTTTTTGCTTAAACCTTATCATTCTAAAATTCAAATGGTCCATATTTCAACTAGCCTAAATGGTTAAAGAAATTCATACTTCCCTAATAACGACTGTCAATAAAAACAAAACATAAGAAAAGCATACTTTACAATTCGTATTACAGCTTTGTAACAATTTTAAACACACCTTGAGCCATTCTTTTTCGGTGAGACTGTCACTGTAGTCCACTTCTTTTCTCTGTCTTGAACCACGGCCTAGATAACTTTCTTCTTCCTCCTCGAAAGTCCACCTTTCAACCTGAAATTTTAGTATGTTAGAATACCAAAAAATTAATATACAAAAGACTGAAATTGATATAGAATAAAAAGAAGTATTTCAGAAAGTGGAGTGCCATTGTTACTAAAATTAGGCAAGTGAGTCAACCTTGTATATACTTTTCTCCACTTACAAGTTTTTATGAAGACTAGTTTCTGGGGACTTCTCCCCTATCGTCAGCTCTGTGGTAGACTGATGATGCATCCGGTGTCTGCATCTGGCTTGGTGTTGTGCTGCCATCTAACGTCCTGGTAAGTTTGATGACGTCAGTCCCCAGAAACTAGTCTTCATAAAAACTTGTAAGTGGAGAAAAGTATATACAAGGTTGACTCACTTGCCTAATTTTAGTAACTGAAATTGATATTTTTGTAACAAAATCTTTACCTCTTCATCGTCTTTTACAAGCCATTCAGGTAATTCACCTTCTTCAATCAATCGTGACTTGCGATTGGATCCAAGTTTGGCTTCTTCACGACGACGTTCCAAATCCATGCGAGAAAATAATTCCAATTCACATTCATTACGGGCTATCATGCGATTGACTGTGTCATCATCTGGAACTTCATTTTCTTCCTAAAGAATTGAAAAAAAAAAAAGTGTGAAGTTATATATATATATATATATATATATATATATATATATATATATATATATATATATATATATATATATATATATATAAAGTATTAAAGTAATAAGCCAACGTTAGTCTTTAACATTCATTTTTCATTTTATTATAAAAAAATTTAAGTGAAAGGAATTGGAGACATAAAAAAAATCTGAAGCGATGCATTCATATGATATTCTTTACCACTTTCAAATGCACATATTCATTAATACTATATTATTCATTTGAAAAGAGATCCTTTCATATTTATTATACTACTAATAGTTTATTTATACAATTTCAACCTAAACACTTAGAATTTAGGTTATCTAGAAAGGCTATGAGATTGTGGAAAAAAATAAAGGATATATATTTACTTGCTAAATCAACTGTTACCCTGAGAACAATTGTAATTAAGGATTAGTCTGTAAAGATTTCAATCCAAGTTATTTTAAATATTAAAAGCAGAAGCATTATGAACAGTGAAGTATTCTTCATTTTTGAGTTTGATTTATGAGTCACTATGTTTACACTCAAACTTCACTTGTATAATTGAAACGTTTTCAAGATCATTCGATCTCATCCTTAGCTGTTTGGTGACTAACTGAACATTCCTCTTCCAAAATCTACACCATGACGATTTCTAGTTATCTTGAGGTCCAAAAAGGGTAGGGTGTTGTCTCTTTCTACTTCCATTGTAAACTGGATGTGATTATCTTGCAGGTTTAGTAATTTTAGAGAATCTTCTCTAAGATTTTCCGGAATGATAGCAAAAACATCAACATATCTCCGCCAAAATTTATAAATCTGTGGGAAGGCCTTTATTATGTGTGTTTCAAAATAGCTCATGTAAACGTCTGCTAAAATAGGCGAAAGTGGGCTCCCCATAGCTAATCCTTTTGATTGTCTGTAGAATTTTTGGTAAAACATGAAGTAACTATTCCTTATGCATAAATCTGTAAGATTGATAATGTCATCTATTTCTGTGGGATCTGTTGTAGTCTGGGTTAGCCATTTTTTAAGGAGTGTAGGTATTTTTTCTACTGGAATGCTTGTAAAAAGTGCCTTAACGTCAAAAGAAACTAGTGTATGATTTTCCGGAATGTTGTACTTCTGTAGGTGATTTATCAATTCTAAGTCTTATTAAATATATAAATAAAATTATTAAATAAATAAGAGTTAAATTAAGATTATTAAATAAATAGGAGTTAAATGATGAAGCCTGGTACTTAAGTACTTACAATAGTAAGTTGCCACAGGTATCTCGAATGTGAGAGCCCCTAGTGGTTTACCTGGGAAATATACGAGTCAAATGGAGAATTTAATCTCGTGACGGCAAGTTGGCCATGGTAGCTCACTGGGTATGAGCAACTGGACAGAAACCAGGAGATCTGTGGTTCAAATCCCGGCCATGGCATTGAATTTTTCATGCTGACTCTATCAATACAAAAGTCATTTAATAAATACCAGAAAATTTTTTCAAAAAAAATATTTATTATAAGAATGAAGTACAATTACATTTTTCAAAGTAATCCTCCCACAAGTTCTATGCACTTATCCCAGGATTGGATGAGCTTCTCAATTCCACGTGAAAAGAAGTCTTGGGGACGTGCATGCATCCAGTTATGCATTGCTGCCTGGACTTCATCATCGGCAAACACAGAGCCATTAACAGCCTTTTTCAGTGACTTAAAAATGTGATAATCTGAAGATGCTAGATCTGGAGAATAGGAGGAGTGGGGCAAGCAAACTATATACGGCTAGTGTGAAGAAATGATTAATTTCCATCAATTAACTAAAATAATAAGAGTTAAATGATGAAGCCTGGGACTCAAGTACTAATGATAGTAAGTTGCCACAAACAGTGTGAGAGCCTCTAGTGGTCTACCGGGGAAATATACAAGTCAAAGGGAGAATTTATATCAGGACGGCATGTTGGCCATGGAAGCTCAATGGGTTAGAGCAATTGGGCGGAAACCAGGAGATCCATGGTTTAAATGCTGGCCATGGCATTGAATTTTTCATGTTGGCTCTAACTAAAACTTCTGGTCTTTGATGGTATCTAATGTGACTCTAGCAGTGTGTGGCCTTGTGTTGTCAAGCATTCACAACACGCCACTGGACACCAGTCCACACCACTTCGATATGGCTGGTTTCAAATTTTGACACTTAGGTTTGCATATGTCTTACATGCCGAGAGGCATGTAATGTCTAAGAAATGCTTCCTTATGGTCCCACAACAAAGTCAAAATAACCTTACTAGTACTTCTCTCAGTTCACACTTTTTTGGTTTTGGAGATAAGGAATGCTGCCACTCTACTGAAGACTACTTTCGTTCAGATTCACAAAAATGAACCCAACTTTTATCTTCCATTACAATACAATGAAGAAATGTCTCCTTCAGCCTTGATTTGTCACAGAAGCTCCCTGCACACGCCTTCCTGAACTTCAGTACATCGTGAACATGATGGGCTGACCTGACACTAATGTTCACTTATGTGTGATTGGAGGAATTTAGTAATAGTGACATCAAAATTAATTAAAACAACTATTTGTAATCAATTTTTAACACTTTGGCCTTACATTTTTATATTATCGAGGGACTAGTTTCAGAAGCTGTCGCTTCTATTTTCTACCTCAAAGGTCGACTATCGTCTGTTGCTGTCATCTGCTGACTTCTCTCTGGTGGTCGAACTATGAACTTTATCAAATTATCAACTGGTGGGATTTCAAAGTTCATTACTCTAATCTTATTTTTCCATATTAATAGGTTCTCCCACATTGTCAGGTTGTTTTAGTTCATCACCCCTTTTAATAATTTTGGACTTGGGTCAAGGTTTTTGTTTCAAAAGTGTAATGTTTCTGTTTCAATCTGATGTTTCTAAAATGCTCTTTGATTCAGGCTTTTAGGTATCTCTTAGTTTGACCAATGTAGCATTTTTCACAATCCCTAGAACTTATTTGACATATTCCAGATCTATTGATCAGGTGATCTCTGAGTTTCTAATCCAATTTTGATGTTACCAATTTACAAGCATTAGCTCAATGATATGTGATAAATCAAGTATATTATTATTATTATTATTTAGAAGTCTAGATAATAGTTTATTCTATTTATGTGTATTCTTTCATGTTTCTTTGCACTTAAAAAGGTACTTTTAAAAGGTAATACAATACAGTATGTCTCACCTCCTCTTCAGCTTCATCTTGGTGCAGGATGCTCTGTAAAAACTGTTGTCTTTCTGAACCTGTTGATTTTTGATCAAACATGCCAGCTTGTATAACCTTCTCATCCATATTCAGTTTATATCTAGCTGCTGCCAAAATACGCTCTTCTACGGAATTCACTGTCATCAGACGGAGAACACGCACTTCGTTTTGCTGCCCAATTCTGTGAGCTCGGTCCTGAGCTTGCAAGTCCTACAACACATAATTCACATCATTTCAACTAGAGTGAATTAAGAAAAGGCAAAGCTACAACACTGACAGTAAATAGGTTTCATTTTGTGAAATTGTGAAGCATATCATTTATGATTAGAGATTATAATTTTAATTATTCTCTCAAATTTGAATTCCTCCACTATACAGAAACTCTAAATAAAATGGTTTTATAAGTACAGTGTGATCCATATAAACTTGAATCATTTCAATAGGCCATAACGTTTGAAACAATAATAGGACACATGTACAACTTTGGGAGAATATAATACACAATTGGGAGATTACATTACACTATCTACATCTCAGAGAAAATGTTGGAAGTGTCCTCCACCAGCATCTATACATGTTTGTACTCGTCACACCATATTCTCTGAAGTTTTATGGAGAGTATCCTTGCCAATGTTACTTATTTTGGTTCAAATGGATTCCTCGAGAACACCAACTGTCCATGGCCTATTCTTGTACACTTTATTTTTTAGATACCCCAACAAGAAAAAATCCAGTGAGGTTAGGTCAGGGGATTTGGGGAGCCACAGACCTTTTGAGATTATTTGATTATCAAAGAAACTGGTTACAAGTTCCATGGTGTCATTAGATGTATGGCACATTGCTCCATCTTGCTGGAAATAATCTCAATTCCATATCACCCAGCTGCTCCACAAATGTCTTGAAGATATCCATATAAACTTCAGTGTCTACAGTCGTATGAAAGAAAATGGGATCAACGATCCTGGAAACTGACACTGTGCACCATACTCCAACCTTTTCATTATTCTCCCAGAGCCAATGAGATCATTAAAACAAATTTCTACATTCTATGAGCTTTCAAAGGGAAATTATGCCTATTGAAATGGTTCAGGTTTATATGGTATCTTTCTTTGTGAGAACCAATGCCTTTAACCAGGAATATATGTAATGTGGCATTCTTAAAATGTTTTGATATATACATTTGCAATATTTCTTTTCTCTTCTTTTTTTTTTGTGTAATTTACGTTCTCCAACGTTAAGTCATATTGGACGATGAATGGAATGGGTGAAATGATACTCATATGAGGCCAGGGATCATAGAGCTTACAGTTACCCATGTAATGCCATGTGGTGCTGACTGGCTGTATAAAGCCAGAAGGTTTTTGCCGCGTGCCCACCCGTTAAGGGTTTTACCGCAGGTAAGGTAGATATCGGGATATTGTAGGGTGAAATGTAGGTTTTTAGAATGGTGAATTTTTATGAGGTTACTAGTATGTACCTGGGGGTTGATGGACAGGATGCAACACCTTGCACCCTGGTGTTTTATTTGTGTACTTTTTTGGGTAAATAATTTTGATGCCAAGCAGCTTGGAAGGATTATGTGGAGCTCAGCTTTAGCTGCTGTTCGGATTTGCTCCTAGGTTATCTCGGATGCCCACAAGCCATGCGGGCTTACAGTTACCCGACATTCGTCTTTCAGGATAAGGGAAAACCTCGGAAAAAACCTTATTCAGGTAACTCAACCTGACCGAGATTCGAACTTGGAACCTCTTGAACGTGAGGCAGACATACTGCCATCTACACTACCGAGGCGGGCTTATTCATCCTTTGAATCTTGTACAAGATAAAGGACATTTCAAACATATTTACAGAATAACATTAACATAATAACAGGCAGAAAATATACAAAACAAATTATAAATCTGTTGTACAGAATAAAAATATTCAACTAAGAATTTGTGTAATTTGATTTTGAAAGCCTTTATTTTGTCTATCTGTTTTATATGAAGTGGCAACTTGTTATACAATTATATACCATTATAGATAAAGGAAAGTTTGAACAGGATGGTATTGTGGCTAATATTGGAGTTTGCCCAGAAGGTGATGCCATAATTTAAAAGGGTGTAAAAGTATGCAAAATATGCTACCGAAACTACTGTGCTTCTGCATATTATTCTTACAATGATTTATTTTTCTATACGCTTCATGTAAATTAAGATAAATGTTTGTAAAAGTTGTTTTATTATTACACAATTCCCAGTATGATAGAAACACGCACATCGAAGCAAAGAACATCACTTCCCATATATTCAGATATCTATTTCATGTCTTATGCTTCATGAGAAGAACTGTAAAAAAGGAAAAGTAAAAAAAAAATGTGGTAATCTTATACTCTGCAGCCATAGAATGCAAATAAGATTAACAATTTAAGTAAGGGAGTTGACTTTACAACTCAAGTCTTCCATTACTGAATGTTTATGCCTGTTTCCTACTGCTTACTATAACCCTGTATACCAATTAGTGCGATACTTTCATTTGTAATCTTGTTTTGTAATATATGAATCTGCCCACAAAGCAGTAAAAATACATCCTTTGCCATGTGTCATAAAAAAACCTTCATTCAAAATTCATTTTGTGGACAAACCAGAAAAATTAGTTAAGTATGAGGAGCTATTACAGTCAAAAGCTTGGGTGTCTTGCTTGGCTGTTTTCTAAGAAACAATAATTAAATTCTACTAAAGTTTGTATTTTAAAATTTGTAATAGTCCACTCTAGGTGTAAAGCATGCTACATTGGTACAAAACACCTCTGAGCATTACTAACCTGATGAGGATTCCAATCAGAGTCAAAAATTATAACTGTATCTGCAGCCTGCAGATTAAGTCCCAAACCTCCTGCCCTTGTGCTTAGCAGAAACAGAAAATATTCAGAATCTGGACTGTTGAATTTTCGAAGTAGTTCTCCACGATCTTCTGCTTTTGTAGTGCCATCTAAACGTAAATAGTTAAATCCACGCCAACTGAGATAATCCTCCATGATTGTCATCAGCTGTGTCATCTGACAAAACAGCAAGACTCGATGATTTGTAGCTTTTAGTTTGGGAAGAATTCTGTCAAGGAGTTCAAACTTTCCTGAGGCTCGATACAGATCAGGCCTATAATGAAAGCAGAAATATTTAGCTGTATATTGCTTTAGTTCTTGTGCATAACTTAAATATATTACTATTCTTTCACAACAAAGATATATCTTAAATATTAAATGCTCTGGGATTTACTCCAATACTCACTGTAAATTTATTTATGATCAATGATAACTAATTAAAGCTGGTTTACAATAACTGAGAAACAGAATCACAAAATTAAAATATATTGTGACTTTGTGGGCTCGTAGAATTAAAAGTCCAATTTGCAGAAATTCAAAATGTTCTTTATTTCCGCAGAAATACACTCTGTTCAATCCTTACATAACAGAATTACGTAACATACACGATCACAATCTACCAAGGTCGATGACCACAACAAAGAGCTTACTCAACTCCCACTGTTTACAATACTCCTGTTACAACATCTGTTTACGACTGACCCTTGGCGAGTCGTCGCTTCCTTAAATACCTCATTGATAATTCTAGATATTTCTGGAACAAACAAGAAATCGAATGTTCTATCACCAGACGAAATCCGAACCTTCCATAAGCGTTACCTTATCTGTGCCGATCAGCCTTTTATCTCCGGGCTATCTTTATCTGCAGGCTCTTTGTGTACACAAGCCGTGCTTATCTCTCTGGATCGAACCTTCTGTGGATCATTCACAATTTACAGGAAGCTTTCTTAGGTCCCAGGAATGGGAATACTTGGCCAAGTTTAATTTTCTCATTCTCGTTTCTGAGATATGATCCATATTGGCATGTTGTCACCACTGCATTCTACTGAGAAGTTAAGCAGGAATATGGCAATTACCTGTCATTTGCTGACTGGAGTTGGGAAGGGGTGCAGCTTTCAGAGAGTAACTGGTAGCTGACATCATGAGGCCATGGAGGAACTGTGTTATTACTATGCAAAATACCATTTGAGCCTGTTCTAGAAGATGATACAAGAAGGATCCATCACTAGCAGCTTCTGGCTGCACCCGACAGGTATATAAACTCAATGCGAGGCCTAGTGGAGGAGTGTTTTGGTGTTTAGAGTTAGTGTTTTGATCTTTGAGTCGAGTTATGGTGCATAGAAGTGTGATAAGTTCCAAGTTCCATGATGAGGAGCTGTCACGCAGTGAAGCAGATTTTGTGTAAATATCAGAGTTATATTCAGAATTGGTGTGCACCTCTGTGTAAGTAGTAAAAGTTGTGTGTAAATCAAAGAGATTATTAGCGGCACAAGTTGGTGCATGCTAAAGAGACATATCAAAGTTGTGTATTTGTGCAGAAAAGGTAATTGTTAAATTATCATTGTGTTAACAATTTTGGTGACAAAGCAGTTTAAAGCAATTTAGTTTTGCCACAATATTGTGCATGTTAGGGGCTTCATTGTAGAAATTATTCAAGATGGCCATGATAAGAAACAGCCACAGAGCTCTCTCTATTTGCAAGCTGAAAAATGTGAGCACATCTGCATTGTCCTAATATTAGGTCCTCATACACACAGACCCATTGAGCTTTGGTTTTTCGCAAACCTTATCTGTTAAAAATAAAAAAATTTGAAGCTATTAACAGTTCAGAAGCATAATTCCCAAAACTATGATAGCTAGTGACTGAACTTTACCTATATTTAATATAAGTATTGTTGCGAGGTGCTTTGGTGAGAGAGGGAGAGAGAAGTGTGGAGTGGGGGAGATGGATAGCGTTAAAACCATGCCTGCGCCAACGCACAGCGCTAATGGCGTGCCGAGGAGAGATGGGGTGGGGAGAGAAGTAACCAGAAATTACTGGACCCCTTCTCCGGCCACCTTGAAAGACTGTGATGCTTCGTTAATAGCCAGGAAACTTCCAGATACTGGAATTTTTTTATATAAGCAATGCATTGGACGAGTTAGCCAGAGTTGTTTCTTGGCAGGAAGCCGTAAGAGAAGAGTGCAATGCTAGTGGACCTGTGACAGACGAACTAGTGAATTGTAATTGTGTGCGCTACGTAATTCTGTGTAATCGGCAAGTATACCAAGTGTATTTCTACGGGAATAAAGAACGTTTTGAATTTCGACAACTTGGACCTTTAATTCTACGAACCCACAAAGTCACAGTATTAAACAGTGTAATAACAGGACTACTTTCACAAATGTATCCTCCGCCAAGTAATTTATTTTTGTTATTGTTATTGCTGCTAGTTAAGGTTGATTTTTTGTTTTTAAACTATCTATTGTAATACAATTTTGTGCTTCATTGTATCATACTCCTTACTCATAGGAATATCCATTATTTAAAATGTGACGTAACTGAAAGAAAATCTTTGAAATCAGTTGTAATGATGTTGTAGTAATAGGACTAATTTCGCAAATACAAAATTTGCATCTTAAGCAACAATTACAACAGCAGAGCTAGAGAGATGAAAGTTAAAGCTCAGTATTCCTCATTCTAGACCTACCAACTTTAGAAAAATCAAATTCTACTCTGTAAATGGAAATAGAAACCTAAAACTCTTCACTTACCCAGATACGACTCCAGTTTGGCATCCTACATGATCACAGTATTTCTCTTCTATGTTCTGGAACATGAACGGATGATTGCAGAGCTTTCTTAACTGTACAATGGTGTTCATTAAAGCTTTGGCTCCTCCTTTGCCTTGCTTTCCCTTTTCTGATCCATCCGTTAGTAATACACCCTTGCTTTGCATATGCCTGTAACACAAAAATAAAATTTACTATCTTATGTATGTTCTTCTATGCCAAAGAATGTTCTTATTTTTAATATATGTTAATGTACATTATAAGCCTAATTAAAGTACTATGACATAAAAACTGAAAAGTTTTATAAAAATTGTGTGAACATTTCTTTACACTTAATGGTTATCAGAATGATCTCTATCATTATTTTGAATTTTGCTTATGTAGTAATTGTATTTTATGTGTTTGAAATAGTAAGATTTCTGGACTGCTGCCAACCAGAAGCACTAGAGGGCTCAGCATTGCCACCTCATTACCCCCACTCTTTTCATATTTCCTTCTCTCTCGCACATTATCCTAGACCATGGTGCTAAATGTAAGGTAACCCAAACTGAATTTTCCTAACTTTTATAATAATGCAATTGTTGAAATCACAATTGCAACATGGAGATTCACATATTATGCACATATTTTAAATCTATAATTGTAATTACAGTTCATGAATTATCTATTTTTCTAATCCAACGGCACTGCCAGTGGCTCATCCATATAGCTTTCACTGTCTCTTTATGTCAAGAGAGAATTCATCATTGTCAAGGACCATCCACAATGAAAATGCAAACGTTAATGAAAGGACACAAACGAATATTGTAACCATAAAAGTAGAAAAGTATTCATAATGGAAAAATGGAAACGTAATTACCGTCAATCAGAAATTAGATGGTTTAAAGTGACTCCTAATGTATGAAGTAACATTCATGCATGTTCAAACAACAGTAGCCAATTTACTTGGTGTACTATATTTGAAAAGAAGACGGTCATTTCCATGTAGATGGTGGGTTCGCCCCCTGAATCAAAGAAGAATTTATCAAGAAGACTTTCATTATTTATTCCAATGTGTAAGGACTATGATACAATGAAGCACAAAATTAATATAATTTTGAGTCGAACTAATACTCAATGCTCCATTTATTGCTAGTATTTACCTAAAACGTATTTCGTTAGGATCTTCCTAACATCATCAGCTGTTGTCGACAACAGAGTTTGTTTTTGTGGACTGAGGATGCAAGCGATTTGCTTGTGAAATCGATTTCAATTAGAAAGAAGTATTAACATCAATTTCTTAAGATAAGTGGAGCCTTAGTGGCAAATATTTATATTTGTGTAATATTTATTGCTTCACTGTAACTAGCTTCATTTTCTATGTAATCAGTAGTTTTTAATTTGAAGTATCCATTTTCGTTGTTTTCGTTTTTTAGGTTACTATGGATAATTTTGCTTTTAACAACATTTATGTGTTTAATTTAAATTGACAACGGAGTTTGTTTTTGTGGACTGAGGACGCAAGCGATTTGCTTGTGAAATCAATTTCCATTAGAAAGAAGTATTAACATCAATTTCTTAAGATAAGTGGAGCCTTAGTGGCAAATATTTATATTTGTGTAATCGTCTTCTTGTAGTTAATCTGCATGTCTCAAACAGTTCTCCCAGTCTTGGGTTACCTTGTCAATTTCTTTACAAATAAGTCATTCAACATCAGTCAATTTAAAAGTATTATTTCTATTTAGAACATAATTTGAGCTCACATTCACTCAATTGTATTGTACTAGCAGTGTAAATGGGGAAAGCAGTTTACCTCGTGTCTCATTTCAATTGCAAGTTGAAACTAATACACTTTTGCCTGCTTTTAAATGAAAGAATAACTAAAAATAATACTGCTTTGAACTCTCTAGAATAAGTAGAGATTACAAACCATTCATAAACATACATATAATGTAATGACTCATGTTCTGCCAGGCCGCAGGAAGTGTACTGCTTGCTCTCTCTCGAATTTAACACTTTGGCTTATTCAAAGTAACTCTTGGCCCATGTTCATGTCAAACGTGTACAACTCAGTTCTGAGTAATTATAAATATACGTACACACATACATGCCAGCCAAGGATGTTCATTACAGTGCTCACATTGTGATGTATTGTTACAATTATTGGTACTTTATTAATTTGTATTAGGATAACTATTTGAACTAAAAATATAGGGCTTTTACGGTTATGTTAGACATATTACTCTGTATCATCCTCATGGATTGCTTTTTGCAAAATTTGAATTTCTGTCTTAGTGCAAATACTATTTATTAGAGATAGATTCAGCTGCCGCTCGTCACACATCACTTATGGGGAATGCACACAACAACACCACAGGACTCCGATTGGTTGCTCACCTAGTAGTGCTCAAGGACAAACATCATCCCATTTGAAACACGTAACAGTATTTTGCAATAACATATATTAGTTTTACTGGGTGCAGCAAAACAATACGCAAAAAATGGTAGGGTAAAAAGGTAGTACCAAACTCAGCATTTAATGTTAGGAGTATTAGGAGCGCTGCAGTAACATAATTGAAATCTGACTTTGTAAAACACCAAAAGAAATGTAACTCAACTAATGAGTACTGGTACACATTAAGAAACTAGTGCATACTATGCTGAACAAAACAGTTTCACGTACTATTCAGAAGTCTTCTGATACACCTAGTGACAATAACCAGTACTATACAGGAGTATTTTATTTATATCTACAGGCCTCAAACTACTAAACAATTACAACTAAATTTTGCTAGTAATGGGCAAGTGCTGGAAAAAAAAAAAAAAAAAAAAAAAAAAAAAATTCTAAAAAAGCATTGAAAGATGAATAAATGAAAACTTTTGCTGGAATTTATTAAACTATCACTAGTATGAACAAATTGTAGGTTAAAAAAAACTACTGAAAAACTATTTGTAGTTGGTTTTTCACACTGTCATATTTTTATTTTTTGAGGAACTAGTGTCAGGAGCTGTTGCTTCCATTTTCAACCTCAAAGGTGTAACTCATTGATTATTGTTGTCAGCTGTATTCTCTCTGGTGGTGGAACTATGAACTTCTTTGTCAAATATTGATTCTTATTTTTTCATATTAAGATATTCTCCCACATTGTCAGTATGTTAAGATTTATCACACCTTTTAACTTTGAAATTCTACCAGCTGATAATTTGATAAAGTTCACAATAGCACCACCAGAGAGAAGACAGCAGACAACAGATGATAGCCAGATCTTCGAGATTGAAAGTGGAAACAACAGCTTCTGAAACTAGTCCCTCAAAACATAAAAATATGTGACGCAGTGTGAAAAACTCACTGAAAATATTTTTAATTAATTTAGACATCACTGTTCCTAAATTCTTCCACACATGCATAAAGAAAGATATCTTCATATTACAAATATGGTCCAAATGTTAATTACTTTAACAATATTAAAATACTTTAACTGTAATTTGAATAGTTATAAATAAAAGCTTCAACTGTATTTCATTGTTTATATAACCATTTTGTAAATATTACCTGTAAAGCACTCTTTGAAGTCCTGACATATCACATTTTACAATGTACTCCACTTTATCTGGGAGTTGAGATTCAACTTCTTTTTTGAGCCTTCGCAATAAGAAAGGACGTAAGACTTTGTGAAGACGGCGGATGATCAATATTGTTTCTTCTTCATTCAGTTCAACCTAAAAACAGGCAATGAATATTAGCAAGTAATCAGCATCTACTTAGAAACCTAGCTGATACTTCCCATATGGCAAGCATATTCACACTCGGATCACATGGTATTTACTTCTATACTCTGTTTCATATAACCTTGCCCCGCTGACATGTATCACTCCGCGTCCAACTACTTTCCCCCTCGTCCTAATTGGCTAATGCTTTTGCACCATAGGCCATATGCAGTGCCTTTCCTTCACATTTAAACCTGCAGTAAACGTCATAATAATTGCTGGGAAGATAAATAAAATCATACAAATAAGGATATGAAGGCATGCAAAAATACAAGTTTATAATGAAATGAGCAAGTTGGAACTTAATGACGGAGCAATGTAACTGAAACAAGTTTATAATGAAAGGCCTTCGGCCTTTTCCACTGGGATTTTTTAAACCAGCACACATACCTTTCAAAAATGCTTGTCTTTCAGTCTTAAAAGTCGTGTCACGCCATACCTTACTTTTCGTGTGTTCTTCACTCTCCCAAATCTCGTCAAGGTAGTATATTTTGCGACTTGTTTCTCGGTACAGTCTGACTGTCCTTAAATGTTTTCGCCACACAGCAATATCGCCTCTGTTTTTAGCACATTTTTCTTGCCTTTTTCCATTTACAAACCCCAGCTGTATAAGCAATCTGCTGAAATTTGGTGAATCTGCATCCTCATTTACAGCAGATGAAATGTTATTTATGTTAGGGAGTTCGTTTCTAAAGAAAAAAACTATACACATGACGACACACAGAACTTTTCACGTATTTTCTCAGAGCACGCGCTTTTGTTTATTCCTGCTTTTGCCTGGAGTGGTAAGTTTTCTTGTTTTCTCAATTTCACATCGCAATGTTCCTACGGATCTAACACTCCCACCTGTAACTTCAGAGCACAGCTGTTTGATTTCTCTCACTGACAAAGACGGATTCTTCTCTATGAGTGCATTAAACACATGCACCGCAATTCTTTTTTCGCCTGTTTGTAAGGATTTACCCTTGCGATGCTTCAACGAAAAACTGGCGGTAGACTCTGCCATTATGCATAGAAGTACACGCGCAATAAACGATCAATAAAATAATTTAGCTTTCGCACTAGGCACAACAACCTTCGAATGCCGATATATGACTAATCCAGTTCAAAACAAGGTCAGTGATAAAAGTCATATAAACAAATACATACCGCTGAAGCACGTGCTATCGTGCCATGTGCTTGAGAGCAAAGGAACCTCCTCTTTACTTTGTTTAAGAATTAACATGCATTTCAGATAAATCAACTGTGTTGCGTAATATATTTAATTAAAACAGTTACGAAAATATAAATTTGACAATTCTCTTCCAACACATATAGTTATATACAGATATATCACCATGTTAAATAACGAACTAATTTTTACCGCACGACAGTCTTTACCACAACAGCAGCCAATGAGATGTGATTAGATCACGTGAGCAGTAAGAGATACTGAGCAAGCTTACGTGAAACAAGGATTAGTACTTCTGCAGTGCTCACAGATATTAGATACCATTTCATAGAACAAAAGAGAAATGTTGTATTTATATAATTTTAGATTAATTCTGTCAGTAAGGTCTACATCATTAATTACACTTTACTAACTTGTCTTGCAGTTAATGAATATGAAGTCAGCCAAACTAACCAGAGTTGTTACAGCTGCAAAGACTGGTAAACGAGGAATAAATGATACTTTGATGGATGGAGTCAACATGAAAAATTCAATGCAATGGCCGGGATTTGAACCACGGATCTCCTGGTTTCCGTCCAGTCGAACTGGAGAATTTAATGTCAGGAAGGCACGTTGGCCATGGTAGCTCTAAGGTTAAGAGCGACTGGACGGAAACCAGGAGATCCGTGGTTCAAATCCCGGCCATGGCATTGAATTTTTCATGTTGACTCCATCCATCAAATATCTTAGCCTATATACGGCTAGTGTGGAGAAATGATTAATTTCCATCAATTAACTAAAATGATACTTTATTCAGAATTTAATGACTATGAATAATATTAACATACTTAGTGATTGAAAATACTATTTCAAAGGCTGAATGCAACAGTGGTCCATCCCACGTTTAAAAATAGTTAAGATATTGTACTGTAAAGTTGACAGCAGCCAGTTACAACAATTTGAGAGCAAGAAATCAAGTTGCTGCCTATGCGCAAAAAAAAAATTTCTTTCAGTATATATAGATTGTAATAGGTAGTTCAAGGTTAATGACAACAGATGGCAGGGTCAACTCAAACTCAACATTTGGAGAGAGTTACACCACGTTGCACTCAGCAAGCAAGCAAGCAAGCAAGCAAGCAAGCAAGCAAGCAAGCAAGCAGAATGTCGTTGGAAGGAGTTACCGCCAAGTCTTGACGGTACCTTCCGTCAGAAACCATTCCAGGACTAGGTCCTTCGCTGGTTCAATGGGGGTTGTGCTATTAAGACTGTGATAAACGGTGGCATTTTTGTAGGGAGTTTTTCTTATTTTGATTTAGTATTGTTTTTTATGATGAGGAATTTGGAAGAGAGAGAGGATGCGTTTAGGTTCGGTGGAGGAGAAGTTTGGGATGCTTGTATCGTTCCTCAGGGTCGATATCATATTCCCTGAGGCTGCCAATAAGTAGCACTCAGCATTACAAAGACTTTAATTTGTAGTCTGTTTTTAATATTGTCACTTACATTTTTACTTTTTGAGGAACTACTTTCGGAAGCTGTTGTTTCCATTTTCAACCTATTGTCTGTTATTGTTGCCTACTGTCTTCTCTCTGGTGGTGGAACTATGAACTTCTTTATAACATTATCAACTGGTGGGATTTCAAAGTTCATTACTGGGATCTTACTTTTCCATATTAAGATGTTCTTCCACATTGTCAGTTTATTTTGGTTTATCACCACTTTTAATAATTTTGGATTTGGGCCATGGTCCTGGTTTTCATTCCAAAATTACTATGGAATGAACTTTGAATTAAATCTTTTGGCTCTTCTTTCTAATATGCGACGTGGCAATTTTTTTCTAATTCCTTCACACTTTTTGATATTTTTATATACAACCATGATTTTTAATATAATTTCTTTACTTTATAGTGCTATTTCGTGTTGGAGGGCATTCTTTTAACATTATTGTTTATTTATTTACTTACTGCGTAATGTAGCCATCTTGAAGAATTCAGTGCAGCCAAACTATGCTTGTTTCTCCACTGAATACAATGCTGCAAAGTCTTACTTTTCCCGAAATTACACTATTTAGCAGACTAACACAAAGTAGTACCTAAATTGCACCATATGCTAACTAAACACTAGCATGGTTTGAGCAGGCTAAGTTATCGCCTAGTCAAATTTTGTTAGTCATGCACTGCTTTTCACATAAACAGTCCCACGACACGACGATAAAGAAGTGCTCCGTAGGAAATACATGTATGAGTTCGTAGACTGTATCAGACAAGTTTGGCTACTGCCTTAAAGTGTGCATGATGTCAAATGACACCAAGTATACTGCAAGAGGGAAAATTGGCGGTCCCAATCACGTGGTTCAAATCGACGAATGCAAAATAGGATGATGCAATTTTCATTGTGGGCGCTGCAATTAGACTGTAGAGCGTATTTGCATCCCTCCTGTTGTTGGGGCATATCGTCATCTGCACCTCATTCGTTTCCACGGCAATCATTTGCAAATTTAAGTTTGAATTTATGAGTCACTATGTTTACACTCAGTCTTCACTTACTTGTTGTTGTATAATTGAAACGTTTTCAAGATCATTCGATCTCATCATCAGCTGTTTGGTGACTAAATGAACCTCCCTCTTCTTCCACTGCTACGGAGCTCCGATCACTCTGCCATCTGGTGTTAGTGGCACTAAGTTTTAATACTTCATTTAATGCCGGGATTTCAAAATTTATAACTTTATCACGAATTGGATATTTGGCAAAAAATTTTCATAAACAAAAACCGTGATAAAGTTATAAATTTTGAAATCCCGGTATTAAATGAAGTATTAAAACTTAGTGCCACTAACACCAGATGGCAGAGTGATCGGAGCTCCGTAGCAGTGGAAGAAGAGGGATGTTCATTTAGTCACCAAACAGCTGATGATGAGATCGAATGATCTTGAAAACGTTTCAATTATACAACAAGTAAGTGAAGACTGAGTGTAAACATAGTGACTCATAAATTCAAACTTAAATATGAAGAATACTTCACTGTTAATAATGCTTCTGCTTTTAATATTTATAATCATTTGCAAGATCCAGTTGCTCTACGACGCGCCCACAATGAAACTTGCGTCGTCCTATTTTGCATTCGTTGATTTAAACGACGTGGCCAGGACAGCCAATTTTCCCCCTTGCAGTATACTTGGTGTCATTTGACATCATGCACACTTCGCGGCAATAGCCAAACCAGTCCGATACAGTCCACAAACTCATACATGTATTTCCTAAGGAGCACTCCATTATTGTCGTGTCATAGGATTGT
This sequence comes from Mantis religiosa, assembly GCA_030765055.1. Classification (NCBI taxonomy): domain Eukaryota; kingdom Metazoa; phylum Arthropoda; class Insecta; order Mantodea; family Mantidae; genus Mantis; species Mantis religiosa. The sequence goes on along the minus strand of CM060953.1, from coordinate 13,143,160 downwards.
TTATGTGCAAAGCAGTGCATGACTAACAAAATTTGACTGGGTGATAACTTAGCCTGCTCAAACCATGTTCCTTTGCACACGGACTGCATCACCTATGTCTGGGGCATTTTGCAGAGATTGGCTACAAGTTTTACATATCTTTCTCATGTTGGCTGCAATGCGAGAATGGGCTGGTTGCCTGCTTGCACATGTGTATATATGCACCTTTGTACTTAGAAAATAATCTCGCGTCGCACAAAAGAAAGTTTCTCCAATCTTTTATTTAAATTCATTAATTGCTTTATCATTTTGCAGCATTCTATGTTACTTAGGTGTATAGGTGTTACATCAGATGTTATGGATATTACAGCTGCTTTAAAGCCAGATAATAATACAACTTTTTCAAATTCATTTGATACAGAAGATTTTGTAAGCTCTGAAGGACTGCCAAAACGCCTCCATCAAAATTTGTAGGAAAAGGGTAGACTGAATTACCTCTGCATCTTATTACTCCCTACACTTACAAATCCTGGGCAGAATGAGGTTGTGGGTATACCAAGTGGTCAACATGTTCAGTTCACTCTACCCTTTAAATACAGTATTTTTGAGGCCGAGATCCACTACTCACCAATTTCCCCTGTAAGACCGTATGAGGTTGAATGCATCATTTACCAGACTTTTCGGTATAGAAAAACCAAGTTATACTTCACATAAAATAAATTTGTTAATTACCTTTTCACCAGTTGTGGCAAAGGGAGCATTGAACCACTGCTCAAAAGTGCTGCATGATTTGAAAATAGAAGGTAGCAGGAAGTTCAGCAACGCCCAAAGTTCTGGAAGCTTATTCTGAAGTGGGGTTCCTGTGAGAAGCAGTCTATGAGTTGCTACATAATGTGTGTTTAGGACCTGCGTCAGCTTGCAGTGATGATTCTTCATTCGGTGTCCTTCATCTATTATCATATACTTCCAATGTAACTGTAAAGGAATGATCCATTAAAATGATTAAAGTTAAAGATTCTATAACTCATTAGATCTTCTCTGAAAAAGAATATTGCGTGAGAAAGGCAGCCGTTATACAAAAGGTAAGGTTTACTGTAAATCACAGAAGAGATTAATGAAGTACTTTTTGTGAGGTAAAGTATTCCAAAGAGTAGAAACTTGGATATTGTGAGGACAAATATTTAAAGCATGTGAAATGGAAGAACATTGTTGAAAATTATCACAAAGAGAATAACTGAATTAATAAGAATTAATGAAGAGTGCTACAACTGCAGAAATAATTACTCTAATGAACTTTTATCTACAAAATATTTACAAAATCTGATGCAATACATGTGTACAACTTTTTATCCACTATTATTTATCATTATATAGCTTCTGTCCACTACTCTTATAAAAATTTATTTTTCTACTTCATGTTGAACTAAACCTTTGAATAGTTTGCCACAGCAAAGAAACTCACAGGATAATTAGACACATGGGGGGAAATTGTGGTTCCGATAGCCTGTCTGGTAGTTGTTTATGACATTCGGTTCGGTTCAGTTCAGTTACAGCCCGTTCAAAAATATTCTGACACATTCTACTTCCTACCGCGCGAAGGTGCTCGAAGGCTCCAGAATGATTTCCCCCTCCATAATGGAAGAATCCAGAGGTTTTGGGGCGATCGATACAAGCGAGGCGACGGTTAGTGGAGTGGAGGACGTCGCGGTGTGCGGACGTGTAGTGAGTTGAGTGAGTGACCGTGAGCCGGGCAGACGTGTAGTCGAGTTGAGCGGACGTGTAAAGACGAACTGGCAAGGTTGAATGGTGTAAATTAAATTATAATTGTGTGCATTACGTAATTTTGTGTAATTGGCAAGTGTTCAACTGTGAGTCTGTGGAAATAAAGAACATTGTTGAGTTTGTGTAATTGGACTTTTCATTTCACGAGCCCACAAAGTCACAATACCCTCTCATTTTTAGTATACTGAGTCAATTCCTTTTGTTTAGGACTTTAGTTTTTTTAATGATTTTACTCCTTGTGTAGCATGCATTCTCTGTCAAATTTGCTATCCTTGTTGCTCTGTTTTGAAACAGATAAGGGTAGTACATTCTTGTCAGGGACTTTCTTTCCATTGATGAACTTTTTGTTGTACAAGAGGTAAGCAGGAAACCACAGTAACGGACATGATAGATATCAAAGTGTGACCAGAACAAATCAAACAGAATCTGAGAATCAGGAAAAAGAATTGTAAGCAGTATATGATATTTAAGGGAAAAAATAATTATGGTAGTGAGTTTAAGCAAGTTTTGGCTTCCAGCTATGGGCAGATATGCCAGCTAGTGGTTAATATTGTCAGAGGTAAATGAAATTGAGAAAGCAGTAAACATCTTCAATGGTGTAATTTACTTAGAATGAGTGGGTACTTGTAGTGACACCAAATCACCTTTTTCTTTTTTTTTTATTCTCTGATAACATTAAAAAACTGATACTCAAAAATACTCTATGTTGTAGAAATATGGGGATTAAATGGGGGAAAGAACCCATTATTACGATCTATATAATGTTTTGTAGAGAAGTATTGGGCCTCCCAAGTGCAGTGACAAGAGTGGCAGCATAAATGGAGATGGGAGAAGTGTTGAGGAAGGATGAAGGATAGAAAGAGCTCTGAAATCTTGGTTTAGGATCATGAAGTTAGGTAAAAAATAATTTGTTAAGGCAGTGTATAGAGTGTCAGGAAAAGAGTTTTAGGAAATTTGGACAGACGAATAGTATCTGAAAGAACCTGGAAATGAATGGGATGGAGAAATACTGGAGGACAGAGTGGAATAATAATACGAGGGCTGTTCAATAAAGAATGATCATAATTTTTTTAGTCATAATTTTTCGGACTACAATTCAATCTTATTATATTCTGTTAGCTTAATGTTAAACAAACACGACGTAGTAGTTTCCTTGTTGGTACTCCTGGTTCCTGCCTGTGAGAACCAGGCAAGTTCAGACATATTCAGTATCGCCTACTGCTGCAGTGAAGGTAACATGCAATTAAAGTTGATGTTAGAGGAAGATCCGGAGTTTCTTTCAAATGTAATCACTGCTGATGAAACTTGGCTAAATCATTTTGATCCTGAGAGCAAACAGCAAAGCTGTGGAAATCTCCATCAACAACCCCCCAAAAAGCAAAAGTGGTTGCTTCTGCTGGGAAGGTAACGGTCATTTTATTCTTTGATATTCATGGAATGGTTTATCAGCATGTTGTACCTGCACACACATCAGTAACTGGACAATACTACAGGGATGTCCTGAAAACATTGCAACTCCATATCAGTACAAAAGACCACATTTCCATGAAGCAAGCTGGATGCTGCACCACAATAATGCACAGCCGCATATTGCCATTGTTGTTGCTGAATATCCTGCAAAAATCAACATGAAGTGCATCCCTCACCCTCCCTATAGTCCAGATTCAGCTCCATGTGACCTTTTTCTATTCCCTAACTTGAAGAAACGTCTTCCAGGGAGCCATTATCCATCATCAGAAGCAGTGGTGAAGGCTGCGGAGGCGATTTTGAAGAATCTCTCAAAAATGGTTCCCAGCATGTCTTTGAAGACTGGCGGAAATGCTGGGACAAGTACATCGCATTCAGGGGAGAGTATTTTGAAAAGGACCATCAAAATTATGAGGATGAGTAAAAGTACGTCAAAGAGAGAGAGAAAAAAAAAGTGATCATTCTTTTGTGATCATGTGATCATTTTGAAAAAATAGTAAGAAAGAGATTTGAAGACAGAGAAATCCAAAAACTTCTTGTAGGATAGTGGCAAAATGTCCTTGGTATGTTCAAGATCTTCTTGGAAACAAAGTCAGGTGAAAAGACAATTAGAAACTGTTACAATTGTTTGATGCGAGTATTGGTAGTGTTTTGCATTTGTTGGTATTTGTGTTATATCCAGTTACAAATTTTGCGGTTATAACATTTCTTAAAATATCCTGATGCTGGGAGAGATGTACGCTCCCAAAACGTCGATTTCTAATTGTCTTTTCACCTGGCTTGTTTCTCGAGAAGAACTTGAACGTATTCGTCGTCAGGAAAGCTTCAGGTCTTATTTAAGTCCTTGGTAGATTACATATTGTCGCGGCGATGCATACAAAAGGTTTGGCGCAGAGAGATAACGGACGTATAGAGAGATAAAGAGCTGCCTAAGCAAATAAACGTAGCGCAGAGATAAAAGGCATGCCAAAACAGATAAAGTTAGAAATTTCTAGTGACATTTGTCTTACAGAACATTCAATTTCTTGTTTGTTACAGAATATTCCAGAAATATCTAGTGATATCAGTAGTAGTATATTTAAGAGATCGTGACAAGCCAGCGGACAGTTGTAAACAGAGCAGTAGTTGTAAACAGAGATGGAACAAGAGTTGTCATTGAAACTGGTGTTTTGGAAGTGAACTCTTTGTTGTGGTCAACGACCTTGGTAGATTGTAATTGTGTATGTGATGTAATGCTGCTACTGTAAATGTATTTCTACGGAAATAAAGAACATTTGGAATTTCTGCAACTTGGACTTTTAATTCTATGAACCCACAAAGTCACAATATCAAAGAAAGAAACATGGAAAAGAGAGACATGTTGATACAGTAACTAATGAGCAAATTCAGAAATAGCATGGAGGTTGAGAGGTCTTAGAGGGAACTATCACTCTGCTTATGCCTGTATTCGCTTGAGTTTGATGGCATCATCTTTGCTCTACGTGGGGCCTGTGTGTCAAAAATCAGAAGTACCCGAAAATGAGTCTGGAATAGGTAGGAACATATAGGCATAACAACACAGCATTGTACGGGAGAGATTGTTTATCCTGACGGGCGGCAGTCTACACAACTGGCACAGAGCTGACAAGCGATGCCCAGCACCTACTTGCAAGTGGTTGCATGTGGCACTTTCCATGCTTCAGTTTTAGGCATTGTGGTTCTACTCCACAGCAGATTTTTTGTATACATGGTTTATATACAGCAGGGATTATACAAGAGGCGTCCAGAAAGTAAGTTCTGTTTCAATTTATCTCCGCTGCAGCGCTATGATCAGTTACGCACATGCATGGTAGACGCTCTGTATCAAGGAGAAGAAACATGCGCCATTGTGATATCACTGTCAGCCATGCACACTTTTTTGTGCTTGTTTATAATGTTGGAGATTTGTGGTTCAAATCCTAGCCGTGGCATTGAATTTTTCATGTTGACTCTATCTACATATAACCATCCTATTTTTGGGATCAGTTCAGATTGGATACAGGAAAGGGTCAAATTTAAAAATTTCAGCCTGTTCAGAACTACTTCAGCATTAAAATTTGCAGTATTTTATTTCTTCCAACAGTTTTAGGCCCAAATGACCTTGTTGTCGACGGGCCCTAAAACACCACACACTCACTCACTCCAACAATTTTATAAAAGGAAAAGAGTTGGCTCCTAAAAATGTTATGTTTTGCAAAATGAAGATTGACTGTACAAATCTACAGCAACAGATACAGTAACATTTTATAAACTCATATATGTAGAAAGATGTTATAAATAAAATGTAATATTCAGTAATTTAAAACAAAGCATTGTACCTTAGCTAACATGCCTTTATCCTTGATAACGTATTCATATGTTGTGAGGAGCACATTGAATTTTGTTGATCTCATCTGACTCTGAATCTGCCGCCTCATTGTTGGAGATCCTTTGTAAGCTACTACAACCACTGATGGAGCCCATTTATCAAATTCCAGGACCCAGTTGGACAGAGTACTGCAATAGAAGCACAAGTAATTTATTGAACATTTACCTCTTCTAAGCTTTGTAGGATATACATAATGCTTTTATTTCTGATATGCATATCATAGAGCAAAGGCAACATTGCATTTCTCTTTTCAAACTGGGAGAAAAGTTGAGGTGAGCATATTTTATGGCCAGAAAAAGGACACCAAAAACACCTGTTGTAAAAAACTATTCAAATCTATTAAAGTCCAACCAAGACTTTTTTTGAATCCTGTGCCTTTACATATTTATACAAAGTATTGGGACATAGTAATAGTATGCTATGACCAAAGAAATAGTGAAAAATACTACAATGATGATACAGTATGTATAGTACTTGCTTTGATTTATATTTTGTAAACTTTCTTTTGTGCGACGTGAGAATAATTTCTAGGTGCACATATATGCATGCGCAAGCAGACGACCAGCTGGTTCTCGTGTTGCAGCCAACATGAGAAAGATATATAAAACTTGTAGCCAACATCTGCAAAAATGCCCCAGACGTCCAAGGAACATACTTTGAGCAGGCTAAGTTATCGCCTAGTCAAATTTTGTTACTCATGCACTGCTTTGCACATAAACAATCCTACGACACGACGATAATGGAGTGCTCTGTAGGAAAAACATTTATGAGCTCACGGACTGTATCGGACTGGTTTGGCTACTGCCGCGAAGTGTGCATATCAAATGACACCAAGTATACTGCAAGAGGGAAAATTGGCGGTCCCGGTCACGTCGTTCAAATCAACAAATGCAAAATAGGACGACACAAGTTTCATCGTTGGCACGTCGTAGAGGGCAACTGGATCCTGGGGATCAACATGGGAATGAATGAGGTGCGGATGATGATATGCCCCAACAACAGAAGGGATGCAAATATACTCTACAGTCTAATTGCAGAGCACATAGAGTTCACCAGCACCATTCACACCAATGCCTGGCGGGGATACTATTGATGGCTGGAGGGTTTGCTGCACACCTAGGAGTGAATCACTCAGTGCGCTTTGTCGACCCAGTGACAAATGTGCACACAAACAACATAGTCACGCTGGCGAGGACTACAATTAGGTGCAATTTAGGTACTACTTTGTGTTAGTCTGCTAGAGAGTGTAATTTAGGGACAAGTAAGACTATTGGCAGCATTGCATTCAGTGGAGAAACATGGATAGTTTGGCCGCACTGAATTCTTCAATATGGCTACATTACACAGTAAGTAAATAAACAAACAAACAATAAGGTTAAAAGAATACCCTACAACACGAAACTGCACTAAAAAGTAAAGAAATTATATTAAAAATCTTGGTTTTATATAAAAACATCAAAAAGTGTGAAGGACTTAGAAAAAAATCACTGCATCGCATATTAGAAAGAAGTGCCAATTGCTAGAAAGGAAGATCATCAATTTATATTCAATTTCTACTCCTAAATCAGGACAAAAATCCAATAGAATGCTTTTTCTTGCTCTAGAAAAGGGAACATACAGTCACCCCAAGAAAAATGGAAGTAGCATTAAAAATAAATTTATATGAAGCTTGGCGTGAAACCGGCCTTTTAACTCTACAAGCTTGGCCCAATGATACTTTTAATATTCAGTACAAAATATTTATACAATTCTGGAAAATAATTTGTGCAACATATCTCTATATCTGAAGTAAATTTCTGTCCAACAAGCCATTTCTTCATATTTGGAAAATAAGTGCTAGAGCTGGTGAATATGCTGCATGTAGGCAGCAATTCAGAGTATGTGAAATTCTCAAAAATGAAGATCTAGTCTCTACTGGGAAGCAAGTATAATAATGCAATAGTTATGAAGACATGACAGGAGCTATTCTCTTTCATCGCATCCAAAATAAGAATTTAAGTAACCAAATTATTCATCTCGGTGACAATGTTATCAAATGTACAAACACAACTAAGTTTAAGTTAATTAGGAGTTGATTAATAACAATTAATTAACTTAATTTATACAACAACACTGTTTTCAACACTTCCATAAAAGGATTTACAACTAAGTTTCTTGGTCTTCATGTTAATGAACACTTAAAATGGGGTGAGCATATTGAGGTGTTATTAAAAAAGTTAAGCAAAATTTGTTTTGCTATCAGATTGGCTTCAGAGACATTAAGCGTGGATTCTCTAAGGGTTCTTTATTATTCATATTTCAACTCACTCATGTCTTACGGGATCTTGTTTTGGGGAAACTCGGTAAGACATACTGCAGTATTCAAAATGCAAAAACGGGTCATTAGAATCATTACAAGATATCACCAACAAAAAGTAGTTGTAGAGAGCTATTCAAAGAATTACGTATTTTACCTTTACCCTCATTATACATATATGAAGTCTTGGTGTATCTTAAGATTAATTTAGAGGATTTTCAACTAAATTCACAGGTACATAATTACTACACTCGAAGCAATAGTCACCTCTTGGTAATACCACACAACACTGTTTTGTTTGAAGGAAGTGTCACACACAACGGGATTACTCTATATAATCACTTACCACATAACATTAAAAATGTAACCAACATCAATAAATTTAAAAGTAGACTTAAGGATTTCATGTACACTCATTGTTTTTATAACAAACAAGAGTATTTTAACATATGTAAATCTGTAGTTCATATAGAATCACTGTAAATATTATGCATATGTATTATTAGATTGTGTGTTCTTTTCTGGTTATTTTAGAGCATGTAAATCTGTCTCCTTAATATTATACATAAGTATTATTAGAATGTCTGTTCTTTTCTGATTTGTAAAATATGTATATTTCTGACGTGTCCCATAACATGTATTTGTTCAGTTGGACGATTAATAAATAAATAAATTAGATACATGCACACACACATATTCTTTGTAACAGCAATTAAAGAGGTGTGTAGTGGGCACAGACTTGGCACCCAGTGCAACAAATAGCATCCTTCAACTGCTTCACCAAAGCTGCATATGCAGTCAACAAGTTCTCAAAATAGTATTTGTAGTGAAATTTAAATACTAATTTTTGGGTGGAACCCAAAACCATTCCTACTCTTTATACTTCAGTTGTATAGAAAAACTGCAATTAAAAATATTACTTAACTGTAAAAGAAGATAAATATAATATGAAGGTCATCAATGAGCAGCCTAATGCACTTATGTAGGAAATACTCTGAAAGACAAGGCCAATTGACCATGAAAACAGTGGTCATCGCCAACCAGCTGATGATGGGACTGAGACAGTACCAAAAACGCATTGTGCTTTTTATATTTGTCATCAATGAAATTTTAAGTTTTGTTAAAATATGACTCAATAAGTCTTTTAATATGAAGGTCTGCTCTTGCATAAATAGGTGATAACTATTATTAATTTTTAGATGAGTCGTATTTATTACACATCTGCTTCACTTTCGTACCTATTTTGAGGACATGTTTCGCAAATCATCGTTTGCATCTTTGGCTCTTATGCGACTAAAGCTTGATCCAGCGGTGTGGGTAATTCTGGAGTTGCTGCTTCCATCTGTTGATTTAGTGATGAACTTAAATGTGGGATTCTCTTCTGGCGGGATTTCAAAGTTCATTGGTTGGTTTTTATGTTTTTCTATGTATATTCTCTCCCATATGACGAGTTCACTATGTTTTTGTACGTATTTTAGTAATTCTGTGCTATCTTCAATTTCATGATTTTCAGACCAGAAATGAGCTGCTATTGCGGATTTATCAATATTTTTGTATCTTAAGTGCCTGAAGTGTTCTTTCTTTCTAGTGCCTATGTTTCTTTTTGTCCTCCCTATGTAAATTTTTTTCACAATCTTTACACTTAATCTTGTAAATGCCTGACTATTCCTCTGGTTTTATCTTATCAGTATTATTACTGTGAAGTAGGTTTTTAATGTTGTAATTGTTTTTTGGTGCCAATGTTATATTGTATTTCTTGAATATTTTATGGAACTTTTTTGTGGCCCAGGGGTGGTAAATAAATTTAGCAAATCTAATTTCTTGTTTTATTGGTGTGAGAGCTGTGATCTGTTTTAATCTCTTTTGAAGTTTGAATGATTTTAGTTTTTTATCTACAAGGTTTTTTCCATATCCATTTTTAATTGCAGTTTTTAAGATTTGATGGTATTCGTTTTGATATTCTTGCTGGCTGAGAGGTAGATTTACTAATCTGTGTGTGAGACTGTTGATGGTGGCATGTTTGTGTGGAATTGGGTTGAAACTATTTGCTTTGATGTAATTATCTGTGTGTGTTGCTCTTCTATGGATACCAAATTCTAGTTTTTCATTGCTTTTTGTGATTTTAAGGTCCAAAAAACGGTAGAGTACAGTCCTCTTCAGTCCTCTCTCGATAAAGGTGATAACTAATTTAACATACAGGTACTGTAATGAAGAGCATCATTACAATAGATACTACTGAAGAATGCAAGGATTTATTGTGGCTGTGTTAGTGTGCATCATTAGGTCAATAATTTGAAGAGACATCAGCAACTGGATTTCCTGTAATAGCAACAAATGAGTTTCACAGTTTCACAAGTTGACAGATGCATTCTTCACAAAACCTGCTGTATATATACTTAGAGAAATCAGCTGTTGCACTTCCCCACCCCCCAACACATGCAAGCACGCACGCACTCACACACAAAATTGATTTTACGGTTATAAGTTTGAAACATACAGTGAAAGAATAACTTTAAAGGTTGTTGAGCTAGATTTGTGACACTAACTTCTTCTTCAACTTCCCTAGTTTTACCACTATCATGGTGTTATCCCTTATCTTTTATGTTCTTAAATGTCGAGTTGAGGAACAGACACTTGAGGGCAGAAAGAAAGATGATAAAGCAATTGATGGAACAATAGCGGGGGAAATTGGAGGTCCTTGGCTGCCTTGGTGAGAGTCAAGCGGTCTAACCACGTGGCCTGTGACACTAACTTCACCTTCTTGACTTTACATATGGAACATTTTCAGAAGCTATTGCTTCCAACCAGGTACTGGGTCCAACTGGAGATATAGAAACGATGGCTTAAGAAACTAGTTCCTCGATAATATAAAAATGTAAGTGACGAAGTGTCAATAAACCAACTACAAATATTAAAATTATGCTACAAATAGTTTTTGCAATTAATTTTGACATCACTGTTACTAAATTTCTCCAATCATGCATAAAAATTCTACATACTTAAAATATGAGTAGTATTTACCCATACGTCTATTACACTTGACTTCCTGGATGCATTATAACAAAATTTCTGTGATTTTTGCAAGTTGGAAAATTTGAAAACGTGATTATAATTTTGATACTATGTCATCATTTTAATTCCATATTATTTTCAGTGTTTATAATTAAATGTGATACATACTGATGAACTAAATTCTGATCAAGGAAATATGACCCTGTGTAACACATTGAAAATTGTTAAACATTTTAATTATCAACTTATAGTAATATACCACTAGATTATTTATTTTATTGTTTGAAAGTATGACTATATTAGATACATGAAATAGCCAAACTAAATTATCAATATAAGGAATACTTACGAAAGAGGTACAATGATGAGAAAAGGTCCATTGACTTTCTTCCTTTCCATAAGGTACGTAATTAGAGCTATGGTTTGTATAGTCTTGCCTAAGCCCATTTCATCTGCTAAAATTCCATTTAAGTTATTGTTGAACAGAGATACCAGCCACTCCAAACCCTGCAATAATAGCCATCAGAAATAATGTCTATACAAGAACCTCTGATTCAAAAATGTATGTTTGCTAACATTATGTGTGCATGTTATTAAAACTCTTAAAAGGAACATCCATTTATATTAACAAGGATTTATCAACAAAGAGAATAAAGAAAGAGGCCATTTGAAGAAAAAAAAGTACGGCGAGGAAGCAAGCACACAAAGCGTTCACTGAAACTTCAAATTTTGGATTAATGTGCAAATGGCAGAGAGCAAAAGTGACCTATAGTACGGCCGTTGGATCTCTGGCTCTGTTTTGCAGCTACAGGAGATGGAGGGGGAAGCTTAATAGTACCAACATACAGTAATGAGCAATTGAAAACATATCCTCAAAATTATCTTTAGAATGAAAATATAGGACTATATTAGCTTTAAAACATTAAAATCCAACATGCAATTTCATTATCATGCAAGATATTCATTACAACAACACTATTAAAATATTTTGTTCACACCTTTCAAACACACTAACTGCTTCTGTTGGTAGTACTGGGGGTCTCTAAATCCAGTGTCCTGGTCACGAAGTTAAAACTGTCTGCTAGCACCAATAAGCATTGTCACTGCTAGGCGTGCCTTTCGAACCCAACCCCGTGTTGCCAGGTTAAATTTGTTTGGACCACGTGGCTTTAGTTGCTTGCGCTGGTGAACTTTCCTTGCTACTTTGTGAGTGCATGGATTCCTATTTTTAGTGTTCATAAGTCCTATCATTATCACTATTATAATAATATGGTAAGTGGTTGGTGAATTATGCAAATGCATGAAATATTTAAAATACGTATGTTCCTCTGCTTGAAATTTCCACTAAAGAACTGGCAACAGCCTGCTTCCCCCTCACGAGAAATGTCAGAGCTGGAGAATGGGCGGCTGAACTGTAATAGTAACAAAACAGCAACAACCAAATGATACGTAATGTGGGACAGGAACATTTAATCTCAGCAGGTAACTAAATTGTCTGGGCAATAAACTGCAACAGACCTAGCATGGTAGGGTATTAATTACATGAAGCAGAAAAAGCTGACGACATCCATCAGAGGTAGTGAAAACCAGATAGCATAGGCAAGGGATGTGTCACCTGTGTTTCCACACTTATTTCACTCTGCACTGTACGTTATTTCTTGTTCTCTTTCCTTAAAGATTTCATGTGCTTCCTACATAATATTTATACTTATTTATTTTTTTGGAAAAGGTGTGTAGCTCTGAAATGGCATGTAAATTTTCTGTGCAAAGTTTTATTACTGAATGGGAAAGAGTAGAATTTGTCTGCATCTCTGTTGTGTTTTGAATTTATCAGTTTTCTTTTTGACCAATTCAGCATTGAATCCATTGTATTCTGCAGTGTGAACTATATAGTTGTACTCTTTGATATATTTCATCTTGTTTAAGGGGACTTTAATCAGCTTGTAAGTTAAACTGTTGATAACAGCATGCTTGTGTTGTCTTGGGTTATATCCATCTGATTTTATGAAATTTTCTGTGTGTGTTTCTTTCCTATATAAAACAAATTCTAGTTTTATATCTTTCTAATTAGTTACAAGTCTAAGAAAGGGATTTTGTTGTTGTTAAGACTACTTAATTTAGAGAATCCTGCAATAAAATTTGCCATAAAAAACAGAAAGACAATTTACTGCAAGCAACAAGGAAGCATAAATTTTCTTCTTTAACTGCAACGGTGCTGTGTGTATAAAAGCATAAAACTTGAGATAATGTGAAAGCTATCTTAACATGAAGTGAAATAAAAGCACTGGGAATTCTTTTCTGTCACTGTATCATTTGACAGATAAGTTTACTTTTGACATTAAAACCTGCAAAATAAGCATAATACAAACAGTGTGGTCTTGCTGCCTATATAACCACTTATATAAATACCTAAAGTAAACAATATTTTAACCTATTTCTATATGAATGTTTATAGTTCAGTAATAAGTCTTTAAAGCTGAAGTACAATACTGAATATATCTGATTAATTATTACATTTGGTACTAATTTTATTTTATCCCTATTTTATATATGACATCACTGTTCAAAACGTAAATGTGCTCACTCACCTTTATCTGATATTCTTTCAGCTTACCATTTACCAAAATGGTTGCTTGTTCTGTTACTATTTCATTTATTGTATGGGCAATACTGTAAAAGAAAAGCAAAGCACAAGTTATAATTTGATCTTTTCAATGAAAATAAAGTTGACAGTAGTAAAGTTTATAATAAGGAAAAACAAGGAAACAATTTTTTAAACTTGGCAAAAAATGTGAAGTCTCTTTTCAGTAAACAAGTGTTAAAGTTTCAGTATCATGATCCTAAAACCAATCAACAACCTTTGAAGTTAATAATATACTCATCATTTCACTTTAAGTTTCTACACATGTATATAATCTCTGATGTTATTAACTTCTTAGGAAGGTGAAGCTTCTATTTGCTACACCATATTTACTTGCATATTTTTCACCCCATGGGAGGCAAGACTGTAACGAGGAAATAACATTTGAGTCAATTATTCTAGGAACTAAAAAAAATAGTTGTAACTTGCATTAGGTAATTAATCTTATTATATATTTATGAGGGACAAGTAAAATATCTACCCTGAGCGCCTTAAGAGCATGGAGATGTTTGTTACACAATTCGCACATCTAATTTAAAGAGTGAGTGGTAACATGTCGGCGAGGTTTCAGATTCTCTAGAAAATCCAGGTGAAATTGTTTAATTCTGTTTATGCCACCTTATTTTGATTGAAGAACCCTTTTTGTTTCTGGATAGGTATATGTCATGACAGAAATATCATGCACTAAGTGTTGGACCTCGCCATCCAAGTAGCTTTGCAGAAATACATGAATGTTGATGAGTGACACTGTGGGTTTCTAATCCATGGATGATTAACACTGTTCCCAGAAACATGACCAGTGTTTTATGTCAATGGAAAAGTGTTCAAGTATTATAGTGGGTAGTTTCACTGAATGTGTGATGACGGTATGCATGGGCGGCATGATGGGCTCACTGATGTTTACAGAAGAAGTTTCTGTGGCTAATCTTCAATCTATACCTCATGAGGTGGACTGTAAGGCACATTTTGCATTCAAAGTATAAACTTGAAAGAAGCGTAGGGACAGTGAAGCACAAATTAGTACAAAATTGAATCGAGAATATATTGACACATTGCTTCACTCACACTGTTTATTCACAGGACATGTTTCAAGAGCTCTTGCTCCTATCCTCAGCTGATACTCGACTAGTGCAAGTTGTAGTGGTTTCTTCTTTCTCCGTATTGTCAATAGATGGCGTGATGTACTTGTCAAAGATGTCCGGTGGTGGAGTTTCAAAATTCATGACTCTATGACGATTTTTGTTAATGAAGATTTTTTCCCATACGGAAAGGTCTATGGGGTGATTAACGTATTTTATTAGAGATGTTTCCAAATTGATGTCATGTCTAGTATTCAAAAAATGAAAAGCCACTGCTGATTTTTCTGTTTCACCATTTTTAATGTTTCTCATATGTTCTTTAGTTCTGATGTTAATATTTCTTTTTGTTTTTCCTATATAAATTTTAGGGCAAGTTTCACATTTGATCTCATAGATTCCTGGTTTTTCTTTGGTAGTGATTGAATTTTTGGGAGGGCCCTTTAACAAATTTCTGATATTAAACCTATTTTGAGGTGCAAGAGTTATGTTGTGTTTTGAGAAGATTTTTTGGAATTTGTTATAGGCTGATGGGTGGAAGGTGAATTTTTTAAAAAGTGTTTTCTCTTTTTCTCCTGTAGGTTCTAGGGTGGTGGTTTCTTTTATTTTCTTAGCTTTGTTGAGTCTGTTAACAGTTTTGTCTACTAAATTTGGGTTGAAACCGTTGGATATAGCTACTTTTTTTATGTGTAGGTATTCTTCTTGATAATCTTCTCTGTTTAGTGGAAAGTTGATCATCCGAAAGATTAAACTGTTGAAAATGGCATGTTGGTGTTGTTTTGGGTTGAAACTGTTGTTCTTAATGTAATTATCTGTGTGTGTCGGTTTCCTGTAGATACCAAAAGTGAGTTTGTTGTTCATTTTTTTGATCTTGATGTCCAAAAAGGGGAGCACACCATCCTCTTCTGTTTCCAATGTAAATTTTATAGCTGGATTTTGTATATTCAAAAGTTTAAGACCATCTTGTATTAGTTTTTTAGGTACTATTGCAAAAATGTCGTCAACATAGCGATACCACACTTTGAAATAATTTGGAAAAGCTTTTGTGATATGTGTTTCAAAAGCACTCATGAATAAATCTGCCAAGAAGGGAGACAATGGGTTGCCCATAGCTAGGCCCGTTTTTTGTTTATAGATCTGTCCATTAAAGCTGAAAAAATTTTGATTGATACAAATTTCTGTAAGTTGTGAAAGTTCTTCTATTTCTTCAGGTGTTATTTGTATTGATTCCAGCCATTTTTTGAGAAGTGGAATAAGCTCACTGGTCGGTATACTTGGATATAAAGAAATGACATCAAAGGAAACTAAAGCATCTGTAGAGTTGATCTTTGTGTCCTTCAGGAGATTTAACAATTCAAACGAGTTTTTGATACTTAAATTTTCAAATCCTTCACAAAATTTGAAAATTTAAGTATCAAAAACTCGTTTGAATTGTTAAATCTCCTGAAGGACACAAAGATCAACTCTACAGATGCTTTAGTTTCCTTTGATGTCATTTCTTTATATCCAAGTATACCGACCAGTGAGCTTATTCCACTTCTCAAAAAATGGCTGGAATCAATACAAATAACACCTGAAGAAATAGAAGAACTTTCACAACTTACAGAAATTTGTATCAATCAAAATTTTTTCAGCTTTAATGGACAGATCTATAAACAAAAAACGGGCCTAGCTATGGGCAACCCATTGTCTCCCTTCTTGGCAGATTTATTCATGAGTGCTTTTGAAACACATATCACAAAAGCTTTTCCAAATTATTTCAAAGTGTGGTATCGCTATGTTGACGACATTTTTGCAATAGTACCTAAAAAACTAATACAAGATGGTCTTAAACTTTTGAATATACAAAATCCAGCTATAAAATTTACATTGGAAACAGAAGAGGATGGTGTGCTCCCCTTTTTGGACATCAAGATCAAAAAAATGAACAACAAACTCACTTTTGGTATCTACAGGAAACCGGCACACACAGATAATTACATTAAGAACAACAGTTTCAACCCAAAACAACACCAACATGCCATTTTCAACAGTTTAATCTTTCGGATGATCAACTTTCCACTAAACAGAGAAGATTATCAAGAAGAATACCTACACATAATAAAAGTAGCTATATCCAAGGGTTTCAACCCAAATTTAGTAGACAAAACAGTTAACAGACTCAACAAAGCTAAGAAAATAAAAGAAACCACCACCCTAGAACCTACAAGAGAAAAAGAGAAAAAACTTTTTAAAAAATTCACCTTCCACCCATCAATCTATAACAAATTCCAAAAAATCTTCTCAAAACACAACATAACTCTTGCACCTCAAAATAGGTTTAATATCAGAAATTTGTTAAAAGGCCCTCCCAAAAATTCAATCACTACCAAAGAAAAACCAGGAATCTATGAGATCAAATGTGAAACTTGCCCTAAAATTTATATAGGAAAAACAAAAAGAAATATTAACATCAGAACTAAAGAACATATGAGAAACATTAAAAATGGTGAAACAGAAAAATCAGCAGTGGCTTTTCATTTTTTGAATACTAGACATGACATCAATTTGGAAACATCTCTAATAAAATACGTTAATCACCCCATAGACCTTTCCATATGGGAAAAAATCTTCATTAACAAAAATTGTCATAGAGTCATGAATTTTTAAACTCCACCACCGGACATCTTTGACAAGTACATCACGCCATCTATTGACAATACGGAGAAAGAAGAAACACTACAACTTGCACTAGTCGAGTATCAGCTGAGGATAGGAGCAAGAGCTCTTGAAACATGTCCTGTGAATAAACAGTGTGAGTGAAGCAATGTGTCAATATATTCTCGATTCAATTTTGTACATTTTGCATTGTCTATGTATTCTTCACATTTGGAAGCAACTGTCTCAAAGTCCTTGTCAGAGGCAGTCTTGCATAGAACTGTCCAATGCATTAAGTTGTTGACTAATGGCACTGGGGATTAGTTGATTTGCATCATTTCCCCCCTGGCCTGTAGGTTCTCACTTTTGAGACCATTACATTTGTCTAAATGGTGTTTGTTCATGAGGACATCCTCTTTACAGTTAGTGCACTTTGGCGTAGGTATGCAGTGTATTTTATAAAGTTTATCCAATGTCTCTTGCAACTGACCATGGCAGTGCTGGTATACTTCAAGTGATTCGTGTTGTTGAACAAACTAATTGCATTAATGAAATGTTTATCATTAGCCCTTTCTTTTGTGCATATGCACTTAAATAGATGTAAGTACTGGTCTTCGCTATTGCTCATCAGTTTGGCAATACTGGGAGTATGCATTATTGACTGAGCTGTCATAGCTTCTGGAACCTAGTACTGAAGCATGCAGTAAGATGTTAATGTTCTGTAGTGTTGCTGTCGCATCAGTCTAACTTAAAACTTTCCACAGTTATTACAATGTTTTACACTTAGCTGTAAGTTGTAGTGGTAGTGTGTACTCTTCATGCAAATGTCACTATATTGTTCCCGGGTTTTGGCACCAAATATGATAGGATGAAGTACTGGAGTAATCCGTTGTTTAAGGACTATGATACAATGAAGCACTGGAGTAATAATGAACCGGGTTGTAGTGGTTCAATACATTAACATTTAAGCACGAGGGTATCTATTAGGGCAGCCTTTACAAAGTAAAAATCGACTTCCCTCTAAAACCAAGGAGTAAAAGCTGTCCCCAAGGGGCGCCCAGCTCCTCCAAGGCTCTTCCCATGGGGTAAAACCTAGAAGCTAACAAGCACCCCCATCTGGTCCGAAAACACAAGACGGGATGGAAGTGGATACGCCACTTACTGTGCCAACCCCAAAGGGAAAGGCTACCGATCAACCTCGGTAGGGCCATCTGGTGATCTAGCGCACCTTCTACTAGCTATGCAGGCTAATACCCAGGAATATATGGCTTTCCTCAACCCCGTCCACAGATGTACCCAATCTCCCACGGCTATCGGGAACACACTGCGCCCCCGAGTCCAACCCAATCCGAACAACTCCCCGACGGGAGGGGCTCGGCAGTTCGGTCCAAGGTTCCTCTAGTAACTTTAGAGGTACCACGAATGCTAAGGGTCCGCAGCGCCAGCACCACGGTAGCTAAACGGGACGGATCCCCATCCCCTATGGGAAGTGGTTCAATACTGAACATGCACACAGAGTTATTAAATTTTAGATGAGTCGCGTTTTTTTACACATCTGCTTCACTTTCGTACCTATTTTGAGGACATGTTTCGCAAATCTTCGCTTGCATCTACGGCTCTTGTGCGACTGACGCTAGATCCAGCGGTGTGGGTAATTCTGGGGTTGTTGCTGCCATCTGTTGATTTAGTGATGAACTGAAATGTGGGATTCTCTTCTAGCGGGATTTCAAAGTTCATTAGTTGGTTTTTATGTTTTTCTATGTATATCCTCTCCCATATGACGAGTTCACTATGTTTTTGTACGTATTTTAGTAATTTTGTGCTATCTTCAATTTCATGATTTTCAGACCAGAAATGAGCTGCTATTGCGGACTTATCAATATTTTTGTATCTTAAGTGCCTGAAGTGTTCTTTCTTTCTAGTGCCTATGTTCCTTTTTGTCCTTCCTATGTAAATTTTTTCACAGTCTTTACACTTAATTTTGTAAATGCCTGACTTTTCCTCTGGTTTTATCTTATCAGTATTATTACTGTGAAGTAGGTTTTTAATGTTGTAATTGTTTTTTGGTGCCAATGTTATATTGTATTTCTTGAATATTTTTTGGAACTTTTTTGTGGCCCAGGGGTGGTAAGTAAATTTAGCAAATCTAGTTTCTTGTTTTATTGGTGTGAGAGCTGTGATCTGTTTTAATTTCTTTTGAAGTTTGAATAATTTTAGTTTTTTATCTACAAGGTTTTTTCCATATCCATTTTTGATTGCAGTTTTTAAGATTTGATGGTATTCGTTTTGATATTCTTGTTGGCTGAGAGGTAGATTTACTAATCTGTGTGTTAGACTGTTGATGGTTGCATGTTTGTGTGGAATTGGGTTGAAACTATTTGCTTTGATGTAATTATCTGTGTGTGTTGCTTTTCTATGAATGCCAAATTCTAGTTTTTCATTGCCTTTTTTGATTTTAAGGTCTAAAAAAGGTAGAGTACAGTCCTCTTCAGTTTCTACTGTGAATTGTATGCTGGGTTCTTGCAGGTTGAGTAGTTTCAAAGCATCATCTATTAGTTTGTAGGGCACTATTGCAAAGATGTCGTCTACGTATCTGTACCATGTTTTAAACATATGAGGGAAGGCTTTAGTAATATGTGTTTCGAAAAAGCTCATGTATAGATTGGCCAAAAATGGTGATAATGGGCTTCCCATAGCTAGTCCTGAAATTTGTTTATAATATTTTCCATCGAAGACAAAATTTAACAATAACAGTAAAGAACAATTAGCTGCTGAAAAAGCCGTATTAAAAGCCGAGAAAACAAATCACTACAGAAAAATAACGAATATAGACCTCTCTTTGTATAACCTACATCTAAAACTTGTAAAATTACTAGGAAACACGTCATGGGACCACTTAGAAGCCAAATCATTTGAACACATCAATTATAAAGTCAAAGAGAAAATTTATCGTCAAAATAAGAAACTAAAACGTAATCATAATCATTGGCAACCAAAACATAACAAAATTTCAGCAAAAAACACATCCCCAGATAGTGTAATTAACCTCTCTAAGCAAAATTTTAACAAGGAAGAAATAGATGTACTTAACCAAGGCCTAAAAACATGTATAACATACTCCAGCAACCCGGATGAATTCATTGCAGACATAGAATTAGCAGTAGAAGGCTTGGAAACCATGGACAAAAATATAATTAGGAAAAAATCAGCTCCTATATTGGAAAACTTAATAAATAAAAAGCCAATAAAACATTTGAAACAAATTCAGATAATTAAATCTTTAAGGAAAAAGGATGTAATCTTCTCAAGGGCTGATAAAGGAAACAAAATAGTAATCTTAGATACAGCTACATACAAAGAAAAAATGTTAGAGTTACTACAACAAAAAGAATTCCAGGAAATAGATTCTAATCCACTCAACCGATGCATAAAAGATGTACAAAAAACCATCATTAATAGTAAAATTTTAACAACTACAGAACAAAAAACTATCAAACCAGACAACCCTACCCTTGCAAGAATATATGGTTTGCCTAAAATACACAAACCCAACATACCCATGAGACCCATTGTAAATAATATAAACACTCCTACTTACCTTCTGGCAAAATGGCTAACCAAAAAATTTCAGTCCTTTCCACAATTCCATACTCAGAGTATAAAAAACTCTTTAGACCTGGTAGAAAAAATTCAAAATCTTAAACTTAAACCTCATGACACTTTAGTATCCTTTGATGTCCGCTCCCTCTTCCCTAGCATTCCATTAGACAAACTTTTGATTCAACTGAAAAAATGGCTAAATTCTATAAACCTGGATGCCAATGCAATAGAAGAATATGTGGCAATGACTGAATTATGTATACATCAAAATTATTTTGTCTTCGATGGAAAATATTATAAACAAATTTCAGGACTAGCTATGGGAAGCCCATTATCACCATTTTTGGCCAATCTATACATGAGCTTTTTCGAAACACATATTACTAAAGCCTTCCCTCATATGTTTAAAACATGGTACAGATACGTAGACGACATCTTTGCAATAGTGCCCTACAAACTAATAGATGATGCTTTGAAACTACTCAACCTGCAAGAACCCAGCATACAATTCACAGTAGAAACTGAAGAGGACTGTACTCTACCTTTTTTAGACCTTAAAATCAAAAAAGGCAATGAAAAACTAGAATTTGGCATTCATAGAAAAGCAACACACACAGATAATTACATCAAAGCAAATAGTTTCAACCCAATTCCACACAAACATGCAACCATCAACAGTCTAACACACAGATTAGTAAATCTACCTCTCAGCCAACAAGAATATCAAAACGAATACCATCAAATCTTAAAAACTGCAATCAAAAATGGATATGGAAAAAACCTTGTAGATAAAAAACTAAAATTATTCAAACTTCAAAAGAAATTAAAACAGATCACAGCTCTCACACCAATAAAACAAGAAACTAGATTTGCTAAATTTACTTACCACCCCTGGGCCACAAAAAAGTTCCAAAAAATATTCAAGAAATACAATATAACATTGGCACCAAAAAACAATTACAACATTAAAAACCTACTTCACAGTAATAATACTGATAAGATAAAACCAGAGGAAAAGTCAGGCATTTACAAAATTAAGTGTAAAGACTGTGAAAAAATTTACATAGGAAGGACAAAAAGGAACATAGGCACTAGAAAGAAAGAACACTTCAGGCACTTAAGATACAAAAATATTGATAAGTCCGCAATAGCAGCTCATTTCTGGTCTGAAAATCATGAAATTGAAGATAGCACAAAATTACTAAAATACGTACAAAAACATAGTGAACTCGTCATATGGGAGAGGATATACATAGAAAAACATAAAAACCAACTAATGAACTTTGAAATCCCGCTAGAAGAGAATCCCACATTTCAGTTCATCACTAAATCAACAGATGGCAGCAACAACCCCAGAATTACCCACACCGCTGGATCTAGCGTCAGTCGCACAAGAGCCGTAGATGCAAGCGAAGATTTGCGAAACATGTCCTCAAAATAGGTACGAAAGTGAAGCAGATGTGTAAAAAAACGCGACTCATCTAAAATTTAATAATTTTTCGCTTCACTGTGGTGTTCCAATACAGTTGAATCTCGATATATTGAAGTGACGTTAAGTCAAGAGGAACACGCGAAAGTTAGATCCAGCCAACTTTAAAAACCGGACAACATGGAGGTAAGATCGTTCACATTTGAATATTTCAACGAACATTTCGGCAACAAGAAAGAAATAAAACAATATTTGAAACTAAAGACAAAAAGAAGATTAATATCAGCGGACATAAAATTCATCAATAAGTGCCTAAAACGTAACATTTCTCCGAAATTTGTACGAAAAATAGTAAAATTTAACAATAACAGTAAAGAACAATTAGCTGCTGAAAAAGCCGTATTAAAAGCCGAGAAAACAAATCACTACAGAAAAATAACGAATATAGACCTCTCTTTGTATAACCTACATCTAAAACTTGTAAAATTACTAGGAAACACGTCATGGGACCACTTAGAAGCCAAATCATTTGAACACATCAATTATAAAGTCAAAGAGAAAATTTATCGTCAAAATAAGAAACTAAAACGTAATCATAATCATTGGCAACCAAAACATAACAAAATTTCAGCAAAAAACACATCCCCAGATAGTGTAATTAACCTCTCTAAGCAAAATTTTAACAAGGAAGAAATAGATGTACTTAACCAAGGCCTAAAAACATGTATAACATACTCCAGCAACCCGGATGAATTCATTGCAGACATAGAATTAGCAGTAGAAGGCTTGGAAACCATGGACAAAAATATAATTAGGAAAAAATCAGCTCCTATATTGGAAAACTTAATAAATAAAAAGCCAATAAAACATTTGAAACAAATTCAGATAATTAAATCTTTAAGGAAAAAGGATGTAATCTTCTCAAGGGCTGATAAAGGAAACAAAATAGTAATCTTAGATACAG
Organism: Mantis religiosa; assembly: GCA_030765055.1. Lineage (NCBI taxonomy): Eukaryota > Metazoa > Arthropoda > Insecta > Mantodea > Mantidae > Mantis > Mantis religiosa. The sequence goes on along the minus strand of CM060953.1, from coordinate 13,119,891 downwards.
CTACATACAAAGAAAAAATGTTAGAGTTACTACAACAAAAAGAATTCCAGGAAATAGATTCTAATCCACTCAACCGATGCATAAAAGATGTACAAAAAACCATCATTAATAGTAAAATTTTAACAACTACAGAACAAAAAACTATCAAACCAGACAACCCTACCCTTGCAAGAATATATGGTTTGCCTAAAATACACAAACCCAACATACCCATGAGACCCATTGTAAATAATATAAACACTCCTACTTACCTTCTGGCAAAATGGCTAACCAAAAAATTTCAGTCCTTTCCACAATTCCATACTCAGAGTATAAAAAACTCTTTAGACCTGGTAGAAAAAATTCAAAATCTTAAACTTAAACCTCATGACACTTTAGTATCCTTTGATGTCCGCTCCCTCTTCCCTAGCATTCCATTAGACAAACTTTTGATTCAACTGAAAAAATGGCTAAATTCTATAAACCTGGATGCCAATGCAATAGAAGAATATGTGGCAATGACTGAATTATGTATACATCAAAATTATTTTGTCTTCGATGGAAAATATTATAAACAAATTTCAGGACTAGCTATGGGAAGCCCATTATCACCATTTTTGGCCAATCTATACATGAGCTTTTTCGAAACACATATTACTAAAGCCTTCCCTCATATGTTTAAAACATGGTACAGATACGTAGACGACATCTTTGCAATAGTGCCCTACAAACTAATAGATGATGCTTTGAAACTACTCAACCTGCAAGAACCCAGCATACAATTCACAGTAGAAACTGAAGAGGACTGTACTCTACCTTTTTTAGACCTTAAAATCAAAAAAGGCAATGAAAAACTAGAATTTGGCATTCATAGAAAAGCAACACACACAGATAATTACATCAAAGCAAATAGTTTCAACCCAATTCCACACAAACATGCAACCATCAACAGTCTAACACACAGATTAGTAAATCTACCTCTCAGCCAACAAGAATATCAAAACGAATACCATCAAATCTTAAAAACTGCAATCAAAAATGGATATGGAAAAAACCTTGTAGATAAAAAACTAAAATTATTCAAACTTCAAAAGAAATTAAAACAGATCACAGCTCTCACACCAATAAAACAAGAAACTAGATTTGCTAAATTTACTTACCACCCCTGGGCCACAAAAAAGTTCCAAAAAATATTCAAGAAATACAATATAACATTGGCACCAAAAAACAATTACAACATTAAAAACCTACTTCACAGTAATAATACTGATAAGATAAAACCAGAGGAAAAGTCAGGCATTTACAAAATTAAGTGTAAAGACTGTGAAAAAATTTACATAGGAAGGACAAAAAGGAACATAGGCACTAGAAAGAAAGAACACTTCAGGCACTTAAGATACAAAAATATTGATAAGTCCGCAATAGCAGCTCATTTCTGGTCTGAAAATCATGAAATTGAAGATAGCACAAAATTACTAAAATACGTACAAAAACATAGTGAACTCGTCATATGGGAGAGGATATACATAGAAAAACATAAAAACCAACTAATGAACTTTGAAATCCCGCTAGAAGAGAATCCCACATTTCAGTTCATCACTAAATCAACAGATGGCAGCAACAACCCCAGAATTACCCACACCGCTGGATCTAGCGTCAGTCGCACAAGAGCCGTAGATGCAAGCGAAGATTTGCGAAACATGTCCTCAAAATAGGTACGAAAGTGAAGCAGATGTGTAAAAAAACGCGACTCATCTAAAATTTAATAATTTTTCGCTTCACTGTGGTGTTCCAATACAGTTGAATCTCGATATGCACACAGAGTGTTCTACTTATCACGTTCCATCTTTAATCTCAACTACTCTACTACAGAAATATTCCACTCTCCTCTTCGCCAAAGTCTTTGAAGATATTTCACTCGTCCCCAACAATTTAATTCAGTGTGTACCAAACATTAAAAGCATTGCCTGGAAAGCCATTCCACATGCAATTTCAATTTCTTTTACAGGGCCACCTTTCAACTCCTCTACATTCAGTATTTTAAGTTCATGAAGTTTCAAATTTCTGAGTTTTCAAAAAGCATGACGAGCTATCCAAGAATTTGAAAACTCTTATTCTAAACTCATCACATTTTTCGTTTCAGATTCAGGAAAGGCTTGGTGTTGATTGCTATCAACAAAAAATGGGAAGGGGCTGAATTACCTGAGTTAGGTTGTGCACCCTACTTTGAGGAGTTGGAGTCTGCAGATTAATAGCCAAACTGTGAACTACAGCAACATGTCAATTTACACAATACTTGTTCAGGTGCATATAGCCGGATGTGATAATTATAAAACAAACTACACAGAGATGGCAGTCACAAATAATGTCTTTAATCACAGTAATGAAAACAATAACTCAATCCAATAGTTTAATTGATGGAAATTTATCTTTATCATTTATAGGCTAAAGTTTGGATAGGTACTGTCCACCAATGCAAAGTAAGTCCATGAAAGGAATATACCCTTGCATATTGTGACAAGGACAGCAATTATGTGTGACAGAGAACGCATGCTACATAAGGAGCAGAACCGTTAAAAAAACATGCACCCTATTCACTCTGTACACTAAAACCGAGAAGATTCATTCACAAAAGTAGAAGCCGTCAGAATGTTTTTGAATGGTCTGTAACTGAACTGACATGGGGTGTCAAAGTACAGAGGGAGAGTGTAGGAACCTTCTCAAACCCCCTGCGTCTCAGGCTCCGGAGACTTTCTTTCCTGTGGTATACTATAGGTCCCACTGAAAAATTCAATGTTATAGCCGGGATTTGGACCATGGATCTCCTGGTCTCCATCTGGTTGCTCTTAACCATTGAGCTAACATGGCCAACATGACATTAAATTTTCCAACAGACTCCTATATTTCCCAGTAAAGCCCTGGGAATTAAGAACTGGACAGTAGTCAGGAGATCCATAGTTTAAATCCCAGCTATAGCATTGAATTTTTCAGTCGCACTCTACCTATCAATGCAATAGGTTTACAGAATGCTATCCAGAACCAAAATAGAGGGGGAAAATAGTTGTTCAGTACTTGTGACTCTCTTGAAAGAAATCTGAAGTGCTGAAAAAGGTTCAGATTAAGAAATGAAATAAAGCCCACATGAAATTATAATTTTGCTTCACTTCTAGTTTTTCATTTAACCATATTAAATGATAACATAAACAAATTAACAGTAACAGAAATACACAAAAAATCAAATCAATTAAATGTACACTTCTGCTGTAAGCCACTACATTGTTTATGAACATACAGTTCTGGTAACAACATAACAGCCTCATAATTTACTGGCTGTAAAACAGCCAGGGACCAATAATCATGGAGACGTCCTTTTCTCGGATTTGACGTTCTATTACATTTGAATGAGCACTACAAAAGAAAAACAAGATATAGGAACTGAAAATGAAGCCAAGAGTGAATATAAGCACTGTGACATCTAATATGCTAGCAACATGGCAGCTGTTACAATAGCAATGGAGCTGGTGTTCTCGTTTGTTTTCCCGATTGAAGTGCTTAATGTCAGACAACTCTCAAAATATAGATATAAGGCATGTTATGTCAGCCAGCAACCTCATTGGAGAAACAATGCAATGTGAAAAGGCAAAAAAGTTTAAACATCAGGTTGCAAAAATTAAGCAAAAGCAACACAAACATAATTTTACCTGTAATAAGTCTGTTCTTCAGTTGATGATTTGTATTCATCATCTTCAACCTTTGCTTTTTGAATCATCTCTCTTGCCTTCTCAGCATCAGAAGCACCTTCATTCTGTGAGGAGTTAGCTTGAGCTACAACCACCAACATAATACACGAATTACTGCTGGATTATGGTGCAATTTACAAATTTAAAACAACAATCAAATACCAGCAGAAGCATTTACTTGAAATCAGTGAGATATATGATAAACTATAGCTTTAATCTTATTATCACATTAATTTGTAACTAAACATTGGATTAAAGATACTATTGGTTTGTCTCATAAATTCGTTTGATTCTTGTTACAAGTTTACGGCAAAGAACGCCTGCACTGTATGTCCGTATCACAACTACGGCAACGAAGTTGCCTAATTATGTAGGGGTAAGCTGTTTACATATGCAAGGTCATCGAAAGAAAACAAGGCAATGAAATTTTCAAAACAAACTTTATTTTGTGCAGTATGCACCATTATTATCAATAACATATCTCCATTTCTCAGGAAGCTTATCAATTCCATTTTTCCAAAATCTTGCAGTTTTCTGGTTGACGAACTCTTCTACGGCGAGTCTGCAATCCTCCAAGGAAGTAAGGCGTTTGCCATTAAGGAAGTTTTGCAGGGATCGGAATAAATGATAGTCGGATGGGGCAATGTCTGGAGAATAAGGCGGGTGAGGTAAGACATCCCAGTCGAAATCCCGTAATTTCTGACGAGTTACCATAGAAATGTGTGGTTTGGCATTGTCTTGATGAAAGACGACTCCACCATTAGATGCTAACTCTGGCCTTTTCTCTTCTAGGGCAACCTTCAGACGATCCAACTGAGAACAGCATTTCTCTGAATTGATTGTCTCCCCAGGAGGAAGAAATTCGTAATAAATAATTCCTTTCCAGTCCCACCAAATGCACAGCATAATCTTCTCAGGATGAAGCCCTGGTTTAGGAATTGAAAGTGGTGGTTCCCCATTCTTACGCCATGACTTTCTCTTTCGGATGTTGTTGTACACAATACACTTTTCGTCTCCTGTAACCAGCTGTTTCAGAAAAGGGGCAGTTTCATTGCGTCTTATCAATGCGTCACAGATGGAAACGCGCTGAACTAAATTTTGTTCACTCAGTTCGTGCGGAACCCATACATCCCGAAGATTTACGTAACCAAGTTTCTTTAGGTGCGTGGCTACAGTTGCATGAGATAAGTTTAGTTCCTGACCTACCTCCCGAGTTGTTATTCTGGGGTTGTTCGTAATCATGTCCTTTATCCTTTGCTCATCCGTAACCACAGGACGTCCAGAACGAGGTTTGTCTTTCACAGAGAAGTTCCCAGCTCGAAATCGAGTAAACCATTTTTGACATGCCCGATTCGTCACTGCATCTTCTCCGTAAATAGCACAAATTTTCCGTTGAGTTTGTGAGGCGGTTTGACCTTTACGGTAATAAAACAGCATTAAATGTCGAAAATGTTCCTTCTTGCCTTCAATATTAACATTCACAAGTTACAACTCCACACTGTTGCATCCACAAACTGGTACTGAAGTTTGGTTACCAATTCTTACATATGTTGACCTATTTACCTTTGGCCGTGAGGTTGCTGTGGTTTGTGTTCATAGCATTCTTTTCAGTTATTGTATATGTAAACAAACCCCATATTGTTAGGCAACTTCTTTGACATAAAAGTAATGGGCGCATGCAGTGTTCTCAGGAGTTCCTAGTCGTAAACACGTAACAAGAAGCGAACGAATTTATGAGACAACCCGATATATAAATCCTTTCATGGAAGTGTTGAAAACAGTGTTGTTGTATAATTAAAAGTGAGTGTTGTTTTGTGTTATTAATCGACTCCCAATTAATTTAACCCGATATATGTTTAAAATTGGAGTATCTGATCAAGAATATTAGCACTATGTTGCAAGATGGTTACTAATCCTAGTTTCAAATAAGCTTGCCCAATATCTTTCAACGTTCACATGACCTAATCCCATCTCATTGGTTGCTGTCGTGGTATAGACTGTTGTGAGGTAAGAACAAGATAATTATTTAACATGATATATCTTAATGTGTCCAAAGAGAATTGTCAAATTGATATTTTCATAACTGTATGAATAAAATATATTATGTTACAGAGTTAATTTGTCTGGAATGCATGTTAATTCTTAACATGAAACAAAGAGGAAGATTTTTTTTTTTTTTGAGTTTGATTTATGAGGCACTATGTTTACACTCAAACTTCACTTACTTGTTGTATAATCGAAACGTTTTCAAGATCATTCAATCTCATCCTCAGCTGTTTGGTGACCAAATGAACATTCCTCTTCTTCCACTACTATGGAGCTCCGATCACTCTGCCATCTGGTGTTAGGGGCACTAAGTTTTAATACTTCATTTAATGCCGGGATCCTTTGCTTCAAACCTGCCTCTCGATAGCAAGTGTGTTTATCGGTAGTCGTGACATAGTTGTTTATATAGATACTGTCTCATAAGTAATGTCGTTTTTTAAGAAAAATAATTATTTGTAATGTGTTCTGACAAGCAATTAATTTTCAAAGTATAGACCATTAGATTATATTGTCTTGAGCCATTGAACAGCGAGGTTTATTATCCCACAATGGTACCAGTGTCTGATTTTAGATGCGATGAATTCAGTGACACCCACTTTCACTATTTCAATGTTGTCAAAATTTCTTCCACGTAGAAAATGGCCAAGGGATGAAAAAAGAGGATAATCTGATGGTGCAAGATCAGGGCTGTATGCTGGATGTAGTAGAAGTTTGATTCCTCCCAATTCCTGAATTTTCTCCATGGTTGTTCGTGCAGTATGGGGTGTTGCATTGTCCTGTTGCAATAGAACTCTACTTTGGCTAACTAATGCTGGGAAATCTCCGTTTCAAAATTACATGAACTCATTCCAGTTGTTGAGATTAAGATCCGTATCAACTGCCCACCCTTATCACCTCAGGCAATACGCAAAACATCTCAAATGTAAGTGCAAATAATGTAAATAAAGTTTTAGGGGTAATTTTAGATGAATGACTAAGATGGTCCAACCACATTGATTATTTTGTAAAAAACTAAATACGGCTTCCTTTAATATGTATTGCCTTGCACAGATAACTAGTCTAGAAATAAGAAAGATATTATATTTTAGTTATTTTCAATCAGTACTTGCATATGGTATAATTCTATGGGGTAATGGTTCTGGGTGGGAAAAAGTATTTAAAATTCAGAAAAAGATAATAAGGGTAATGATGCATGTAGGATATAGAGTCATATAGACCATTATTTAAAAAATTAGGAATACTTACACAGCCATCATTATATTTATACAACTTAATGTACATACCAACCAGGATAATTTTTTGATCAGTCAAAACCAGCATAACTATGATACACGATATAAGAACAGCACAAAATTTCCAGCACATAGACTGGCCTTGCTTGAAAAAACGCCCCTACTATATGGGAATTAAGGTATTCAACAAACTAGCACTGTCAATTCAGAAAGAAAAAAGTAAAACACTGTTCAAAAAACATGTTAAGAACCTACTTATTAAGAAAGCCTATTACTCTGTTAAAGAATAGATGCAAGATGACATAAACTAATTACTGATTTTGTTAGCTGTATAGTTTTAAGCAATAGCAAACATATTTATTCTTTTGTATTAATTAATTATACGTAATTTTTACATTTTAATATATATACTGACGAGACACCAGTTTACGAGCTTTGCTCAAATATGTAAATGTTATTGTATCAATAACATTTGATTTGGAACAAACTCTCAGTGAATCACATCTTCAAAATTCCATCAAACACAACATTACTTTGGAACGAAACTGATTTTAACGATGCCTTTGGCAGGTTAGCAGGGAGCAAGCCATTGTTTCGAGGCTTAGGGTTTCGGTAATATACCCATTTTTCATCACAAGTGACAATTCTCCTGACAAATCTATCATCCATGGGATTACGGATAAGCTGACGACAGATATCCACCCTCAGCCTGTTGAGGTGTCAGTTCACGAGGTACAGATCCATCACTTCTTTATGATTTTCCAAGTTTCTTAATGTGGCAATGTATGATAGGTATCCTTTGATGCACCAAATTCTTCTGAGAGCCTATGGGTACTTTTTTGCAGATTTTCTCAAAAAAAAAAAAAAAACTCGGATTGATGCATCATTATTCCTGAAGTAATTTACTCTAACACACACACACTGTCCTATATGCTCAAACTGATTGAAAAAATATTTGTAGTTGGTTTATTGGCACTTCGTCACTTACAAATAGTTTTTCCAATTAATTTTGATGTCACTGTTACTAAATTTCTCCAAGCACGCATAATACTCAAATTGAATTTTTAATTACTTGGTTTCAATTTCTACACCAAAACTTTAGGCTGATGATTGGCCTAAGCTGATCATAGAGATAACAGTCTCAGAAACATGTTCCAAGAAGTTTTGGTGTACAAAATGAAGTTACAGTAATTAAATAATTAAATCTTATATGTAAAAACCTAACTCTATCTATACTCAAACTTGTAGTAAACATTTTTGAGTTTGAATTTATGAGTCACTATGTTTACACTCAAGTAAAGTGTTTGAGTGTAAACATAGTGACTCATAAATTCAAACTCAAAAATGAAGAATACTTCACTGTTAATAATACTTCTGCTTTTAATATTTGTAGTAAACAACTATGATCCAGATGCTACTAATTAAATTTTACTTTATTATTGCTAATCTTACATTCAGATGCATCCTGTTCGTCATCATCTCCTGAGTCGTCATCTGAACCATCTTCGTCATCATCATCATCTTCATCATCATCTTCACCCTCTTCCTGTGGAACTGCTTCCCATCCAGGATGTGCTTCAAGCCATGCCTGTAACTGACTTGAGAGTGGTGCCTCCTCCCCAGACAGCGTTTTGCCTAGAAAACAGTTATAACTCATTAACATTGAGAACATGTCGTCTACTGCAATTAATTACTGACAAAATTCACAAACAAATAAGTTACTGACAAACTTTGGTTATCTTTGAAATTAACCCTTTCAGTCCCGGAGTCCATATAATGCACACAAGCTTCTTCTCCCCCCCCCCCCCCTCCGCCTGCTATATTCTTGTTATACTGCCCTTAACTAATTAAACACATGCATTTGCAATTTTCTTGATTGAAAAAATTTGGAGAAACTTCCTTTTGTGCGATGCGAAAATATTTTCTAAGTCCAAAGGTGCGCATATGTACATGCGGAAACAGTAGACCAGCTGGTTTTGGCTTGCAGCCAACGTGAGAGAAATATGTAACACTTGTAGACAACCTCTGCAAAACTGCCCCAGACATCTGCGGTCCCGGCCACGTCGTTCAAAGCGACGAATGCAAAATAGGATGACGCAAGTTTCATGGTGGGCACGTCGGAGAGGGCAAGTGGATCCTGGGAATGATCGACGTGGAAACAAATGAGGTGCAGATGATGATATGCTCCAACAACAGAAGGGATGCAAATACACTCTACGGTCTAATTGCAGAGCATGTAGAGTTCACCAGCACCATTCACACTGATGCCTGGCAGGGATACTATGAGTTGATGGCTGGAACGTTCGCTGCACACCTTGCAGTAAATCACTCAGTGCACTTTGTCGACCCAGTGACAAATGTGCACACAAATAACACAGAGTCACGATGGCGAGGACTGTGACATCATCTAACAAGGGGCGACATTTGTAAGGACAGTGTGGATGCTCATATTTCTGAGTATTTGTGGCATAATGACTGCAAAAACTGGTCAGCAGACCCATTTCAAGAATTAATTGAAGACATTAGACAGGTCTACCCTGTAGTGTAACGATGTTTAGCGTAATTAGTTAGCTAGTTGGTGAAAATTAGGGACTACTGTGTGTGTTTAGTGTTTAGATTTAGGTACTACTTTCAGTTCGTCTGCTAGTGTACGTTGAGTTCGTCTGCCAGGTAGTGTATTCTCGAGACAACTAAGACTGTTGGCAGCATTGTGTTCAGTGGAGAAACAAGCATAGTTTGGCTGCACTGAATTCTTCAATATGGCTACATTATGCAGTAAGTAAATAAACAAACAATAAATAACGTTGAAAGAATGCCCTCCAACACGAAATTGCACTAGAAAGTAAAGAAATTATATTAAAAACCATTGTTGTATATAAAAACATTAAAAAGTGTGAAGGAATTAGAAAAAATCGTAGCGTCGCATATTAGAAAGAAGAGCCAAAAAATGATTGTTTTTCCTTCACAATTTACATTTTTTTTTAATATAAGAAAAGAAGCAAAATCTATGCAACTGTAGATACTCCGTCATCATCTAAGCATGCCAACACACCTGGGCCCTCCCACATACTTTACCACAGGCACATTTGAATTCGGCTGTCAAGACCTGAACTCATAACCTCTGACTCTGAGTGGATAGTCAGTCCATTGCGTGTTGCTCTAACCATCGTGGCTATTCAAGTCAGTGACTTGAAGGTGTCCCGACAGCCTCATAAAAACCAGTATCAAATTAGAGGAAGACTGGCATAAGTGAGCAATTCAGGACTGAAAGGGTTAATATACATCATAACAGAAGTAACATGACTAATTTGGCAAATTTGAGTTTTGGACATATCATGCAAACAGATTTACGAAACTAGCCCTGAACTAGAAAGTTATTATATAAGCTTATACTTTCTCTACTGCATACAATAAGTAGAGCAGTTTATTTATTGTGTATCTAAAAAATGAATGCTTATTCAAATATCTGTGTTATGTGCAAATTACTTTTAGATTAGACTTATTATTGTTGCTGTATTCCACTATAATGCCTGCTGAAAAGCATTGGCTACAAGGATAACATGCCCGCCTCAATAGCGTAGATGGTAGCATGTCTGCATCACATTCAAGAGGTCCCGAGTTGGAATCTCAGCCATGGTGACTTACCTGGATAAGGTTTTTTTCCAGGGTTTTACCTCATCCTGAAAGAGGAATGTTTGGTAACTCTTAAGCCCTATGGAACCTGGGCTCATTTGACCTATTTCATTCACCATTTGATATGACCACACAGACACACACACAAAGATAACATGGTGGAGTGGTTTGTGATACAGTGAATTTAATGATGGTAGCTGAAGATTCCTTAGTCACTCACCTGAAAAAAACTGTCTTTGACACTATTCTAACACACCTCATTTCGTTGGGCAGTTAAAATGTGTAAAAAGCACCATCATACACCATGGTTGTAAGGTTAGGTTTACATTTTGCATTAAGTTTAAATGCTACAAATTTTGATTAAGAAATTTCGGCAATCCTTCAGAGCTTACAAAATCTTCTATATATCATATAAATAAATATGAAACAGTATTGTTATCTGACTCTAAAGCAGCTATAACATCCATAACATCTGATATAATACCTGAAAACCTAAATATTGCAGAATGCTGCAAAAAACAATTTAAATAAAAGATTAATACTTCAATGGATAACAGCACATTGCAGAATACATGGTAGTGAGCTGACTTTCTAGCCAAAAAAGGCAGTAAAATTATGTCAAAATCATTTAAGCCAGTAAGTTATCACTCTATCAAAAGAATAATTATATCATATATAATAAAAATATTAAAGAATATCTTACAAACAAAAGGAAACCTTGCGAAAATTTATGTAACAGCACAACTAGAATCAATACACTACCAAGAAAATGCTCTGTAACAACTTTTAGACTTGTAACAGGCCATTACTGTCTCAATAAACATTTATTCAGGATTGATATAGTGAGATCTCCTTTCTGTACACTTAAAGAAGATATGGATGTAAACCACCTACTCCACTGTTCAACATACCAACATAACATCAAAATACTGGAGTGCAAGAAAATGCTCTATAGCAACTTTTAGACCTGTAACAGGCCATGACTGTCTCAATAAACGTTTATTCAGGATTGGTATAGTGAGATCTCCTTTCTGTACACTTAAAGAAGATATGTATGGAAACTACCTACTCCGCTGTCCAGCCTTTACTCAATGTAACAACATAACACCAAAATACTGGAGTGCAAGAGAGCAAATGGTTTCACTCCCAACTGCTTAACATTAGATACCAACCAAAAAACATTTTGCAATACAATAGTTACATCCAATAGCATTTAACAAATGTACATCATATTCAGCAATCCAAAATGGTTACCTGTAGCAGTTTCTATGACTGTTACTCTTGTGTCGGGCGGTTGCGAATTTTCACCTTCACCTCCTTCACCACCTTCAGAGGCTGCAGCTGCTTCACGTTCTGCCTTCTTCTTCTTCTTTTTCTGTAATTATTAACATTAGTATATTTCAGTCAAATTGCTACATAAGTCTTATAATCTGGGTGGCTTCTATACTGAGTGACAATTATTCATACTCAGCAACCTGAATAGTAAGATTTTCATATTTATTGGCTTGCAGTGACATAGTTTATCCTAAGTTAATCACCTAATTACCATTCTAGAACTGCTGACCTAAACTGCCAGAATGAACATTCAAAGTCAGGATACCTAGTTAAGCTACAAAAAATACTCTTTCTACATTTTGCTATGTTCAAGCCATGATGCCAGGCAGATATTGCCATGAAATGCAATATGCTTTGGTCACATAAATCTACATTGCAATTTGATCAGATGAGATTTTCACCATGATAATTCAGCAGTAAAAGTGTTGGCACACAGAACCAAATATCCATGTTCGAGTCCTGGCTATGCTTTCAATTTTATAAAACTCATTCAAATTTATGTATCCTGTGTACTTTATTTTCAACTGACATTTACAGTTAAAAATAATTGTCCTGGAAGACTTACCTTTTTCCTTTTCATTTCTTGCTGTTTCCGTTTCTGTTCCATTTTGTGCTGCTTTACCATCTCTGTGAGATTTCCAATGTATTCATCTGTTTGAGATAACAGGAATGCCAGACGTTTATCCTTCTTTTGATCAATAAGTTTCCTGCCAAAAACATAGAACATTTAAAGCACCAGCAGTAGCATTGACAAACATATCTATTAACATATTTATCTAATAAATGGAGGGAAGACAGAAAGGGATGTTGCGTAACAGATACTGTACAGAGAATATGAACTTGTTTGTCAAATTAGTTCCACCATCAGAGAGAAGAGAGCAGACGACAATAGATGCTAGTTGGAGAGGTTGAAAAGGGAACCAATGGCTTCTGAAACTAGTACCTCGATAATATAAAAATGGAAGTGATGAAGTGTAAATAAACTGACTACAAATAGTTTTTTCAATTAACTTTCATGTCAAAGTATAAACTTGAAAGAAGCGTAGGGATAGTGAAGCATAAATTAGCACAAAAGTGAGTCGAGAAGATATTGACACATTGCTTCACTCACACTGTTTATTCACAGGACATGTTTCAAGAGCTTTTGCTCTTATCATCAGCTGGTACTCGATTAGTGCAAGTTGTAGTGGTTTCCTCTTTCTCCGTATTGTCAATAGATGGCGTGATGTACTTGTCAAAGATGTCCGGTGGTGGAGTTTCAAAATTCATGACTCTATGACGATTTTTGTTAATGAAGATTTTTTCCCATAAGGAAATATTAACACCAGAACTAAAGAACATATAAGAAACATTAAAAATGGTGAAACAAAAATCAGCAGTGGCTTTTCATTTTTTGAATACTAGACATGACATCAACTTGGAAACATCTCTAATAAAATATGTTAATCACCCCATAGACCTTTCCGTATGGGAAAAATTCTTCATTAACAAAAATCGTCATAGAGTCATGAATTTTGAAACTCCACCACTGGACATCTTGACAAATACATCACGCCATCTATTGATGATAAGAGCAAAAGCTCTTGAAACATGTCCTGTGAATAAACAGTGTGAGTGAAGCAATGTGTCAATATCTTCTTGATTCACTTTTGTGCTAACTTTCATGTCACTTACTAAATACCTCCAATCACACATAACACAAGAGTTGCTTAAAATAGAAACAAATGGACAAATCTGCAGTTTCACACCATTTCTGGACGTCCAACCATAACATCAAACTGAACATTAGACTAATCAAACTGACCAGTCACAAAATACAACTGGACACATGAGAAAAGATCTTCATTTTGAAACACAAACAACAGTTAATGAATTTTGATTTACTGCCACCAAGTACCCTCTGGAAGTGCATTTCACCACCATATGAGCCGCCATTATAGACTATCATCACAACAGAAACAACAACAGGGGTCAGTTGGATACGTTCTAAAGATGGGAACACATGTTCGCAAAACATGTTAACAGGGAATAAAAAAGTTATGTTAGTACGGACTTAACTTAAGTAAGCTGCACTGTACTATACCCGCTTTTACTTCCCGAAATAGTATGCAAGTTTTCTTATGTTTTAAATTTGTGCTCCATGATAATAATTTTATTCTTATTAAGCTTATATTGCAACAATGTCCAAACAATACTTGCAATAGAATACATAATCACTTATATCATTATTATATTAAATAATAATTATGTGTAACATAATTTATATAATTACATTCAATAACTAAACAGTGTATCTTGGATAATGGAACACAATAACTAAATAACTGGTAATTGCTTTGTTTTTTAAAACATTAATTTACAAAATAAAATGGTTTATAGTAAGAAAATCATACAATGAGGTGAAGTAAGCAAAAAATCAATTCTGATACAAAAGGTAATTTGGATAAATGAGATTCTTTTGCAACTGCAGCAATAAAAGAAAGCATACAATGGTAATCATGAAAGAAATTGGGCAAGATGAATAGTGGAATCTTTGATAACCTCAGGGCAAGAAAAAGTTACAAACACTGCAGATCCAAACATGCAATAATGTAACACATCTAACTATAAGTGGAAGTTCTGTGCCAACACTAGGTCATATTTGGTTGGTTTGGGTATCGTCCAATGACTACTTGAAGATTAAAAGAGCTTTGATTAGTTCTTATTCCCTCTCCCCCCTTGAGCTGCCTCAGACAGTGTAAATGACAGAAAGAATAACACTTTGCTAAATATGAACTTACGGATTTATTGTTAACTTATAAAAATCTGAGGGCAAAAACAAAGAATGTTGAAATGATGGAAAAACTTTGCATATGGGAACATAAATCCAGGCTGTTACTTATGCTTGCCAATATTTACAGTAATATGAAGAAAGTAAAAATAGACATATATTACCTATAGCCCTCTTCATCTTCTGCCATAAGGCGGCGCATACGTTCTTTTTCTATCCGTTCCTGTTCTTTCTTTTGCTCCCTTTCAGCATTGGCATGGTAGTTCATGACAGCTTTGTTCACACGTGCTATTTTGCCTTGATTGCTTCGATGGTACTCTTTAAAGTCCTTACTGTGTTGAAGAATTGATATCAGGAACTCCTACATAAAAAAAGTATATATTAGGGTACTTAGAAGTTATATAAAACACTGCTATTAGAATAAGATCAATGCATATAAGCAATTTAGATACTAAATGCAAAACATACAACTTGTTCTGCTAATTGATATTGATATTGATAGTTTATTGATCCAGTTTATCAGATGTACATTGATTTTGGACACGTCATTTCTATACAAATTATTTAACAATATGACATTTGTATGCTAGTACCAAATTCTTACATATATAATTTACAATTCATCTAGGCTGTATATACATTTATTTAACAAATATTGTTTTAATTTACTTTTAAATTTTGGTTTTGAGCTATTCGTCAAAATTTTTATCTCACTAGGTAGTTTATTATACAGTTTGATCCCTCTGATATTAATGTCCTTTTCAGTGACACACCTGTTAATATTATACATGATAGTTATCACCATTTCTTGTACTATAGTCGTGAATTTGGTTGTTTCGTACTAATGTAAGTCGATCGGTTATGAATAATATAGTTCTGTATATATACAAAGAATAGACTGTGAACATATTTTCAGTTTTAAATGTTTCTCTGCATGATTCCCTTCCTTTTAGGCTATAAATCAATCTAATACATTTCTTCTGTAGAATTAGTAACATGTCCATGTGACATTTTGCAGCTGTACCCCATATTTCGATCCCGTAGTTAAAGTAAGGATATATACATCCAAAATAAATCATCTGTAGAAGCCTAGTGTCTTTGTAACTTTGAAAATACCTAAGCAAGTATATAGATTTACTAATTTTATTACATATATAATCTATATGTTTAGCCCATGTTAACTGTTTATCAACAATTATTCCAAGAAATCTATATGATTTTACTTCTTCAATGGTGGTGGTGTTTATTTGCAATTCTGTATTGGAGGTAGTTTTTCTTGATGTATTGGGCCACATTACTTTAGTTTTTAAATTTACGGATTCAAAGTATTTGATTAGGGTATTAGCAGTGTGATTTAAATTTTTGTTTAGAGCTTCCAACGTCTTGTTCCAGCATATGGCAGTTGTGTCATCTGCGTAAGTTATTATAGCTGTATTTTGTGGACAAATAATATCATTAACATATATAATGAAAAGCAGAGGCCCTAGTACTGTTCCCTGAGGTACTCCATATTTTGCTGTTTCTATTTTTGATTGAATTTTGTTTACATTTTTTCCCATTTTATGATTTACTTCTGTATATTGCTTCCGGCCAGTTAGGTAACTGGAAAACAATTCTAGAGGTAGTCCCCTTATCCCATAATTTCTTAGTTTGTGTAATAAGATGCTATGGTCAACACAGTCAAATGCTTTAGTCAGGTCGAAAAATAGTGAGCTTAACTTATCATTAGATTCTAACTTACTTGTTATTTCATGTATATACTGTATGACTGCAGAGACTGTGGAACAACCTTTTCTAAACCCATGTTGAAAATCTTGTAGTACATTATGTTTATTTAAATACTTAATTAATCTTTCTAATAAAATTCTTTCAAAAAGCTTAGCTATTCCTGATGTTAAGGTGATCGGCCTGTAGTTACTGACATCCTGTTCATCCCCTTTTTTAAATATTGGTTTGACTAATCCTAGTTTCAAAATTTCAGGAAATTGACCGACTTCAATGGAGTAGTTAATCAGGTGTGTTAAAGGTTTTGAAATAGCTGTTTTACATTGTTTTAAAATAACTGGACTAATATCATCCCATCCACTACTTGCTTTTTTAGGTAGTTTGTTAATTATGTTGGTGATTTCGTTTTCTGTTGTTGGTTCAAGGAATATTGATGATTTGATGCCGATGTCGTTGTTTGCATATACATTAGGAGACAGTCTATTATGTGAAGCTACATTTATAAAAAATTCATTAAATTTCTGACATATGATTGTTGGGTCTTGTATTAATTTCCCATCTATGTTTAGGCTTATGTTTTGATGCAGCTTTTTGTTTTCCCTACACTCATTAATTAGGTTCCAAGTTGTTCTGCTAGGGTTATTTGACTGATTTATTTATTCTCTATAAGTGGCTATCCTTGCATTTAGAAGACTGTTTATATACTCCTATTTGGCATCTTTGTATTTACTTTTATAATGGTCTGAGAGAGTGCTTTTATATAGGGCATGCATGCTTTTCATTTTTTCTTTGGATTTAACTACTTCAAATGGCAGTTTAACTCTTTTCTTCCTGGCTTTATTTACTCTAACTTTTCTAAGTGGACATGTAGCTCCAAAATGAATACTAAACTTAATGCTTAAGAGGAATCAGTTGTGCCTGAACCTTTACACGGGCGACTTAGACCATGCCACCAATGATGTCTACCACAGGTGTGGATGGAATGTCCAGATATCAAAACTCCAGCAGACCAAGGCTTCTAAACCCGGAAGAAACTTTTAGTATTAATTCTGACTCCAGCTGTGAAAGCTTCCGAAAACTCGGTCTGATATCTTATAAAGCTTTAGTGACAATCAGTCATAAATTTACCAAATTTAACATGGATGGGATTGAGATTTTTTGATTAACAATCTTTTGTGAGAAAAAGCTACAACAAACGATCTAGATTTCTGGTAGTAATAAACCCAACAAATCCTGAAGCAGCAGCATGTATAACTGCTCAGTTGAGTCATGATAGATAAATGACATCCACAAGGTTTAAGCCATCATATCCACCAGCTTAAGTACAGGGTGTATATAAATGAATATCGGGGTTTTAACTCTTTATAATATTTATTACATTCAACTTAGTTATAAATGATATGTCAAATGAAAAAGTAACTTAAACAGTTTTACCAAGAACCTTATAAACACAAACCATCCATAACCATCCATAACAATGAGACCTATAGTTAGCAGTATAAATTCACCAACATACAAACTTGCAAAATGGCTAACAAACAAATTCAACTCATTTCCAAAATTCGATAGCCTAAGCATCAAAAACACCTATGAACTTATAGAACACATTAAGGATACTGAACTAAATGAAGAAGACACACTAGTCTCATTTGACGTTAAATCACTGTTTCCCAGCATACCAGTTAAACAACTCCCAACATTGATAGAAAAATGGCTCAAATCACTTGGAATGTCATCACTTGAAATTTCAGATTACATCGAACTTACCAAATTATGCATAGAACAGAATTTCTTCCAGTTTCAAACAAAATATTTCCATCAAACTTCTGGTTTAGCAATGGGCAACCCCTTATCACCCTTCCTGGCTGATCTGTACATGAGTGCACTGGAAATAAGGATCACTAAAGGTTTCCCATGGATGTTCAAACTCTGGCAAAGATATGTAGATGACATATTTGCCATAGTGCCAAAAAACACATCAGTGATGCACTAAAACTTTTAAATATTCAAGAAAAAAGCATCAAGTTCACTGTAGAAGTTGAAAAAGACGAGTATTTACCATTTTTAGATCTAAAAATAATCAGAAATAAAAATAGAATAAACTTTGGCATTTACAGAAAACCAACACAGACAGACAACTACATAAAAGCTAATGGCTACAATCCAAGATCCCACAAACAGGCAATCTTTAATAGTTTAGCACACAGACTGGTCAACATCCCTCTCACAGCAGAAGAATACAAAATAGAATACAACAAAATTATTGAAATAGCACAGAAAAATGACTTTCCCAAATCACTAGTAGACAAAAAAGTGAACTTAGCAAAAAAGAAGAAACTACTAAAGGAAACCACAACCCTCTCAGCTACAGAAACTAAAATGATCTTCAAAAAATTCACTTACCATCCATGGGCCTTTGATAAATTCAAAAAAGTCTTCAAAAAACAAAACATTCAACTAGCTCCAGTGAACCATTACTCCTTAAAAAACCTAATTTGCTCAAATATCAAAGATGCCATTCCATCTAACAAAAAATCTGGTATATATCAAATTGAATGCTATGACTGTAGTCAAATTTATATTGGAAAAACCAAAAGAAATTTAGAAACAAGAGCAAAGGAACACTTTAGGAACATAAAGTACAAACAATTAGAAAAATCAGCAGTTGCCACGCATTTTTGGGAAAAAAACCACAACATAAATCCAGAACCAAAATTACTAAAACATACAACAGGAAAAGAAGAGCTGTCCACATGGGAACAAATCTTTATTTCAAAAAATAGGAACAAAGTATTCAATTTTGACATCCCCCAGAAAGATTTGTTCAGCAAGTTCCTCGGACCGCCACCAGAGGAGACCGAAGACAAAATATTGCCAGCTACACCAATGAGAACTAGTCGATGTCCGGCTGAAGATAGAGGGAAGCCCTCAGAAACCGGTTCCGGGAAAATTTAAAAGTGAGTGTTGTTTTGTGTTATTAATCGACTCCCAATTAACTTATAAATGTTCAATGTAATTTTAGTAATTTATTTCTCATCTTTCCTTTTACATCAACAAATGGAAATACAAAATCAAGATTAAAATTATAAAATCCATACTGAAATATGCCATATATTCCTAAATCCTGAAAATCCTATCATGTTGCCCACCATTGAATAGTAATTTGGTCCCCATACACCTAAGCCTAGGTTTTTGTGTATTGGAGGCCCTCTACTCCTTTTTACACTTTCTGCCATTTCACCTATCCCACTCTACATTTTTCTCTTAATTGTTCTTAGCCATCTCTCTTTAACTTTCCCTAAATAATTTCCTATATTTCTCCTGTTCTTTTCCCCTTTTACTGAAAAAAATTTTTCTTATTATGTTCAATGTGACTACCCTTTGTTAAATGGCACATATCAAGTCTATAGCGAGTTCTTCCCAAATGCTGATAAGTGTGTATTCAGTAATTGTAGCAACAGCTGCTTCAATACAGTTTCTTAATTCACGGAGCTGGTAGCGTAGACACATACACACGATCCTTGATGAAGCCCCAAAGGTAAAAATCACATGGCATTAATCTCTGTTTCATATAACCTTGCTCCGCTGAAATGTATCACTCCACGTTCAACTACCTTCCCCCTCACCCTAATTGGCTAATGCTTTTGCATCATAGGCCATAGGCGGTGCCTTCCTGTCACACTTAAACCTGCAGTAAACATCATAATAATTAAATTTATTGGGAGTCGATTAATGACACTAAACAACACTTATTTTTAAATTTTAAATTTTCCTCATATTCGAGGAACTTGCTGAACTGCCACCAGAGGAGACTGATGACAAAATATTGCCAGCTACACCAATGAGAACCAGTCGATGTCCGGCTGAGGATAGAGGGAAGGCCTCTGAAACTAGTTCCGGGAAAATTTAAAAGTAAGTGTTGTTTAGTGTCATTAATCGACTCCCAATAAATTTAATTTAAACAACACTGTTTTCAACACTTCCATGACAGGATTTATCATAATAATTGCCGGGAAGATAAATAAAATCATACAAATAAGGATATGAAGGCATGCAAAAATACAAGTTTATAATGAACTGATCAAGTTGAAACTGAATGACTGAGCAATGAAACTGAAAGAGTTTATAATGAAAGGCCTTTGGCCTTTCCCACTGGGATTTTTTAAACCAGCACATATACCTTTCAAAAATGCTTGTCTTTCAGTCTTAAGTCGTGTCACGCCATACCATACTTTTCATGTGTTCTTCCTGTACATTTTGCGATTTGTATCTCGGTACAGTCTGATTGTCCTTAAATAATGTCTTCGTCACACAGCAATATCGCCTCTGTCTTTTAGCACATTTTTCTTGCCTCTTTTTTCATTCACAAACCCCAGCTGTATAAGCAATCTGCTAAAATTTGGTAAATCTGCATCCTCAGTTACAGCAGATGAAATGTTACTTACGTTAGGGAGTTCGTTTCTAAAGAGAAAACTATGCACATGACGACGCACAACACTTTTCACGTATTTTCTCCAAGCACACACTTTTGTTTATTACTGTTTTTGCCTGGAGTGGTAAGTTTTCCTGTTTTCTCAATTTCACATCGCGATGTTCCTACGGATCTAACCCTCACACCTGTAACTTCAGAGCACAGCTGTTTGACTTCTCTCACTGACAAAGACGGATTCTTCTCTGTGAGTGCAAACACATGCACCACATTTCTTTTTTTGCCTGTTTGTAAAGACTTATCCTTGCGATACTTCACCGAAAAACTGGCGGTAGACTCTGCCATTATACATATAATAAGTACACGCGCAATAAACGATCAATAAAATAATTTAGCTCTCGCACAACACACTGTCGAATGGCAATACATGACTAAAGCAGTTCAAAACAAGGTCAGTGATAAAAGTCATATAAACAAATGTCACAACTACCGCTAAAGCACATGGTATCGTGCCATGTGCTTGAGAACAAAGGAACCTCCTCTTTACTTCATTTAAGAATTAACATGCATTTCAGATAAATCAACTCTGTTGCATAATATATTTAATTCAAATAGTTACGAAAATATAAATTTGACAATTCACTTCCAACATATAAAGATATATCACCATGTTAAATAACGAACTAATTTTTACCACACGACAGTCATTACCACAACAGCAGCCAATGAGAGGTGATTAGGTCATGTGACCGTTAAGAGATGCGGGGCAAGCTTATGTGAAACAAGTTATAGGTCAGGAGAACGTAGAGGCCATGCATAGCAAGCCCTGTCATTGGGGCCCTTGTGGCCTATCCAGCGTTCGAATACAGTGACGTTCAACCAATCGCGTACTTCGTTATGCCATCTTGCTGGAAAATGAAGTCCTCTGGCTCATTTTCTTACAACTGAGGGAAGAGCCATTGCTCTAGTGTATCAAGGTAAGAAGTGCCAGTTACAGTAGGTTCACGAAAAAAGAAAGGCCTATAAACTTTTCACTGGGATATGGCACAAAAAACATTCACTTTAGAGGAATCTCGTTGCATTGGTACCATCTCGTGAGGATTTTTTGAGCCCCAGATGAGCACACTATGAGTGTTAACATGTCAATAAGGTGAAAGGTCAATTCATCTGAAGACAACATGGTCCATAAAATCGTCATTGTCATGAAACATGTCGTTTGCGAAGTTGGCACGTAATCCGTGGTCTATTGGCATTAGAGCCTGTAATAACTGTAAACGGTAAGCACGTAGCTGTAAGCATTTTCTTATAACTTTCCAAACAGTCGACACAGGAACTAGTAACTCACGACTAGTCTTCTGGACTGATTTCTTTGGGCTATGAGTGAACGATTCTCTCACTCGCTCAACAGTCTCTTCACTTACTCTTGGTTGTCCCATGCTCTTCCCTTTACAAAGGCAGCCGGTATCTTCAAACTGATGATACCTTCTACAAATGTTATCACTAGGACAATCACAACTGAACTTAATGTGGAATGCACGTTGCACAGTAATTACAGATTCGGTCTTTGCAAACTGCAAAACAAACCGCTTTCTGTTTACTAGTTGCCATCTTAGCTACTATCACTGTCTGGCGGATTGCGGCAGAAACATCGCATGCACAGATGCACTGATGCCAACAAACAAAACTGTTTGATTATTAATTTTTAGATGAGTCATATTTATTACACATCTGCTTCACTTTCGTACCTATTTTGAGGACATGTTTCGCAAATCATCGTTTGCATCCTCATCTAAAAATTAATAATTATTTCGCTTCACTGTGGTGTTCCAATACAGTTAAATCTCGAAAACTGTTTGAGTTGATTTTTCATTTGACATATCATTTATAGCTGTAAGTTTAATGTAATAAATATTATAAAGAGTTAAAGCTCCGATATTCATTTATATACACCCTGTATAATAAATAAATAAAGACTAATGTACATGATGTAAGAAAATTAAGAACATTATCAAGCACACGCAGATGCACAAGCCCACACAAGCACACACACCAAAAAATCATACCTGATGTTTTTGTCTGCGTTTCCTTTCTGCTTCTAGTTTCTGCTGCTTTTCCAATTTCTCTGTTGCTCTTGCTTCACGAAGACCCTGTCGCTTAGTCCGTTTATATGCTTTCACATTAACTGCAGTCTCTAGGCATGTGTCTCTTCTTGTACAAGAAAGAATCTACAATAAAGGTATTTCCAAATTACAGTGTGATTAATTCTGTTTTCGTAGTATAATGTACCACAAACACAATTGGAACTGGGACCAAGCTCTTGAAAGCCAGGCAGAGGTGGGCTGTTAGTTCCATAGCTCCATAACAGATTAAAGAACCTAAAGGTAAAATGTAACTGAAATGATCAAGGTTGAGCTTTTCCCTCACTCCCCTTTGTCATCTCTAAATATTTTTCTCTTCCCGAAGTACTTTTCATTTATGAATAGAAACTCAAAAATTTCTTTTCAAGATGGAGAGTATAATATTGATATGCTTAAGTCTCTTTAGGATGTGATTCAATACATTCATTAAAATTACTCAATACATGCAATGCTTTTAAATTAAAATATGTCTCTGAACCCTTTCTCAAAATATGACAAATAAAAATTGCAGGAATAAAAACTTTAATAACATTATATCTTAACGTAATATAAAATTATGAAATCATGACAATATATAGCATTAAGTAACTTTTGCAGATGCTAATAGTCATTTTAAACTCACCTCACTCCTTAGTTGCCTCTGAAAATTAAGTACTCTAAGTGCACGAAGTTCTATTTGTGCTTGCACCCGAAGATCTTCTGGCATAGTTGTAGGCAAATTACTCAACTGTTCAATGCGTAGTGCAATGCGAGCTGCCAATCTGCAATGATTATCCCTCATTAACCATTTAGTTTTCTTATACTCATTAAATTTAGTAATTACAAGGAAAAACAAAGAATTCATTGATGTAACTCCAGACACCAAATTGTGACATGTGCTTTGGGAAGAAATTGTAACCACTTCACTGGAGATGATTTTTTTATCCCCTCTCTTGAGGGGTCATTCAAGATACATAGCTACACCTTAGAGTTTAATTGGACAGCTAAGTGAAGGTGCACATTACTAGCCTGGTTCTTTAGCATATAAACAGATGTAGAGTGTTGTTGTAACGAGAGCTGATGTAATCAAAATGCTGTTTGTTATTGTCATCGACCTTGGTACATTGTGCTGTGTATGTGACGTAATGTTATGTAAGAATTGAACAGTGTATTTCTATGGAAATAAAGAACTTTTGGAATATTTGCAACTCGGACTTTTAATTCTACAAACCTACAAAGTCACAATATGAAGGCATGCAAAAATACAAGTTCATAATGAAACTGAGCAAACTGAAAGAATGAGCAATGAAACAAACAAGTTTATAATGAAAGACCTTCGGCCTTTTCCACTGGGGTTTTTTAAAACAGCACACATAACTTGTAAAAATGCTTGTCTTTCAGTCTTAAAAGTCGTGTCTCGCCATACTTGTCATGTGACCTTCATTCACCCAAGTCTCGTCAAGGTAGTATATTTAGTGACTTGTTTCCCGGTACAGTCTGATTGTCCTTAAAGAACTTCTTCGCCATACAGCAATATCGCCTCTGTTTCTTAGCGAATTTTTCTTGCCCCTTTTTTCATTCATAAACCCCAGCTGTATAAGCAATCTATACAGACTAGATCTGCTGAAATTTGGTAAATCTGCATCCTCATTTGCAGTAGACAAAATTTTATTTATGTTAGGGAGTTCGTTTCTAAAGAAAAAAACTATGTACATGACGACGTACAGCAGTTTTCAGAAACTCATGGCATATATCGAGCATGAGCTTTTGTTTATTCCTGCTTTTGCCTGAAGTGGTAAGTTTTCCTGTTGTCTCAATTTTATGTCGTGCTGTTCCTACGGATCTAATACTCACATCTGTAAGTTCTCTCACTGACAAAGACGGATTCTTCTCTGTGAGTGCATTAAACACATGCACCACAATTCTTTTTGCTGCTTTGTAAAAGATTTCCCTTGTGATACTTCAGCAAAAAAATGGCGGTAGACTCTGCCATTATACATATAAAAAGTACACGTGCAATAAACGATCAATAAAATAATTTAGCTCTCGCACTCGGCACAACACACCTTCGAATGGCGATATATGACTAATCCAGTTCAAAACAAGGTCAGTGATAAAAGTCATATAAACAAATATGTCATCACTACCGCTAAATCACGTACTATTGTGCCATGTGCTTGAGAGCAAAGGAACCTCCTCTTTACTTCGTTTAAGAATTAACATGCATTTCAGATAAATCAACTCTGTTGCGTAATATATTTAATTCAAACAGTTACGAAAATATAAATTTGACACCATATTAAATAATGAACTAATTTTTACCGCACAACAATCTATACTACAACAGCAGCCAATGAGCGGTGATTAGGTCATGTGACCGTTAAAGAGATACAGGGCAAGCTTATGTGAAACAAGGACTAGTACATGTAACAGTTAAGAGAGATATGATGAAGTTATATAGATCAAACATTAAAAGACAAGTCTTCACCCCTGATGTATGATCTACCCCAACATTGCAAATGACAGGTGAATTTTTATCCTTTCAGCTCTGTGTCTACAAGAGGCTGAATGCTGCAGCAGTAAACTTCAGTATTAAAGGTATTACAACGAAATGAATCAAAGTGGCAATTTTCAGAATTTATCAATTAAAATATATCAGAATAAAGAACAGATTCATTTACTTCAGAAGTGGTTCTTGCTTGCTCAACTCTCACTCCTACTGTACCTGAACTGTCAACAGTTTTGGAATACTGAACAATTTATCCTGCTTGCCTTTTGTATAATGTAAATTAGCCACTTCATACAAGTTTAGTGAAACATTATCAGCTGGTATCTTTGGTTAATCCACTCATTTTTTATATTTTTCTCCATATCAATGGGATTTCTCATTAGAACTAAAAGGTTTAAATAGTGGGTACCTTTGGAAGGAACAATCAGAACTGAAAAATTCAATGCCATAACCAGGATTTAGGGTCTTCCACTCTATGTATGGCTGCTCTTTTGCTGAGCTACCATGGCAACATGCTGGTATGGCATTCCATTCTCCAAATGACTTGCATTTTCTGATAGATCACAAGGAAATCTCAATTTGAGATCTCATACCCCAGTGGCAACTTACAATTCGTAAGTACTTACAGTCCCCAGTCTTTAGGATTATTATACTTTCCCATAGCCGGGATTTAACGATGGAACTTCCACTCTACGTTCTGATTCTACCTTTCAAAGTTTGCCTGCACACAGTTTGTGTGTTAGAACAATGAATTATTGTTGACTTCTCTTATAAGTAGTTACCTGTTTTCTCGTTCTTGTAGAATCATAAGCGGGTCTATTCCAATAGGTTTGCTGACAGAAGTGACACGATTTTGCTTCTGCTGACCCTGTGGAGGGCAAGGGGTTTGAACTGGCGGTGCAGCAGGAGGCCTGTTTGTGGGCACCATTGGAGACATCACATTGTTTTGTGGTAATGGCATTGGCATGGCACCAGGCATGGCACCAGGCATGGCCCCAGGCATGGCCCCAGGCATGGATCCTGGCATGCCTCCAGGCATGGGACCCATTCCAGGTGGTGGTTGTTGACCTGGCATTTGTGGAATGGGACCTGGTCCAGCAGCACAGTTGGGCATAGGCCCTGGAAGAGGTTGATTAGTCATCATGGCTGGCGAATGGTGTGGAGGTGGAATGGGAGGAGGAGGCAATGGTGCCTGCTGTGCAAGCGGAGGAGTTGGGATTGCTGGTTGAGCTGATGGTTGCTGTGGTAAGCGAGGGGGTTGACCGGCAGGAATGGGGGCCACTGGATGCTGCGGTGGTTGTTGCTGTGGGTGCTGATGCGGTGGTTGTGGTTGTTGTGGTGCTTGCTGCTGGTGCTGTTGCTGCTGCTGCATAGGAGCTGGACCCATAGGAGGCGCCATTTGAGCTGTCATTGGGGACTGAGTTGGAGGCTGTCCACCTGGAGGTCCTGGAGGTCGCATAGGATGCTGCATCATCCCTGGTGGAGTTGAAGAACCTAAGCAAAAAATGTATTGCACCAGTAGAACATCTTATCTATATCTTAATGACATTTTTGTGCTCATGTGGATTCAAAGTCTTATTTCCTATGATGATGGTTTCCTAAATCTTTGTAGAAATTATGTGAATCTCACTGACAACTTGCAAAATGATAGTATGTATAACAAAAAAGGGATTACTCAATATTCTACTTAAAAATTACTAAATAGAAAGAAATGATAAAACCTAGCATGGCATAGCTGTATGACAGAAATGAAACTAAATCACAAGAGATACTGGAAATGACTCCCCCAATCTTTTAAACACAGGTTTAAAATTATCTTTTCTATTACTTTAATTATGGTCAGTCCTGTTGCAGTCAGTGGCACTTATTACAGTGTAGCTAAAGTTAATTATTATGTAATTAAATTTATATGGAAACCTCCTAAAGGTGAACATTTTGAAAGGTGGTGAAAAAACTGTTATTATTGTACAGAATTACTTTCTTGGAAGTGTTGAAAACAGTGTTGTTATGATAAATTAACTTTAAAGAGAGCCGATTAAAGACACTAGACAACACTTACTTTTAAATTTTTCCGGAACTAGTTTCAGAGGCTTTGCCTCTATCACCGTCGAGAGCCGGCCGGTGATAGAGGCAAAGCCTCTGAAACTAGTTCCGGAAAAATTTAAAAGTAAGTGTTGTCTAGTGTCTTTAATCGACTCTCTTTAAAGTTAATTGTACAGAATGTTTGTTTAGATTTGTAAGCTTTATAAGAAGTTAAGGAATCCAGTAACTTTTCCATTATATAAACACAAGCTTGGCCAGTAAAATGTTTCGGCTATTATTTCAATGTGTGTTGTCAAATAAAGTAGTAGTGTTAATGAAAAGAGGATATGCAGTTAAGAAATAAACACAGCTGATGTGAGGTGGTTCATTCAGGCCAGTAGCATGTGACTTCCAATGGTGTGTTTGCTTCGCCCAAGGTGTAGTGACAATAGTGATACAATTTGCAGACTCTTCTTTTGTATCATTCAGGTTCCCTTTGAAGGCCATGGGATTATAGTGCTAAAAATTAGAGTTAATGATGGATAGACTCAACATGAAAAATTCAATGCTATGGCAGGATTTGAACCACAGATCTCCTGGTTTCCATCCAGTCGCTCTAACCCATTGAGCTACCATGGTAAACGTACCGTCCTGACATTAAGTTTTCCATTTGACTCGTATATTTCCCTGGCAGACCACTAGGGGCTCCCGCATTCGAGATACACCGTTTGTGGCGACTTACTATCGTAAGTACTTGAGTCCCAGGCTTCATCATTTAACTCTTATTTTAGTTGATGGAAATTAATCATTTCTTCACACCAGCTGTATATAGGCTAAGGTTTTTGATGGATAGAGTCAACATGAAAAATTCAATGCCATGGCCGGGATTTGAACCACGGATCTCCTGGTTTCTGTCCAGTCGCTCTAACCCATTGAGCTACCATGGTCAACACGCCTTAGTTTTTATTCACTTCACCCAAAGTTCGTGGTTATTATGAACAAATTGTAGAGTTAAATTTATTGGGAGTCGATTAATGACATTAAACAACACTTACTTTTAAATTTTCCCGGAACTAGTTTCAGAGGCCTTCCCTCTATCTTCAGCCGGATATGGACTGGTTCTCATTGGTGTAGGTGGCAATATTTTGTCATCGGTCTCCTCTGGTGGCGGTTCGAGGAACTTGCTGAACAAATCTTTCTGGGGGATGTCGAAATTGAATACTTTGTTACTATTTTTTTAAATAAAGATTTGTTCCCATGTGGACAGTTCTTGTTTTCCTGTTGTATGTTTTAGTAATTTTGGTTCTGGATTTATGTTGTGGTTTTTTTCCCAAAAATGCGTGGCAACTGCTGATTTTTCTAATTGTTTGTATTTTATGTTCCTAAAGTGTTCCTTTGCTCTTGTTTCTAAATTTCTTTTGGTTTTTCCAATATAAATTTGACTACAGTCACAGCATTCAATTTGATATATCCCAGATTTTTTGTTAGATGGAATGGCATCTTTGATGTTTGAGCAAATTAGGTTTTTTTAAGGAGTAATGGTTCACTGGTGCTAGTTGAATGTTTTGTTTTTTGAAGACTTTTTTGAATTTATCAAAGGCCCATGGATGGTAAGTGAATTTTTTGAAGATCATTTTAGTTTCTGTAGCTGAGAGGGTTGTGGTTTCCTTTAGTAGTTTCTTCTTTTTTGCTAAGTTCACTTTTTTGCTAAGTTCACTTTTTTGTCTACTAGTGATTTGGGAAAGTCATTTTTCTGTGCTATTTCAATAATTTTGTTGTATTCTATTTTGTATTCTTCTGCTGTAGAGGGATGCTGACCAGTCTGTGTGCTAAACTATTAAAGATTGCCTGTTTGTGGGATCTTGGATTGTAGCCATTAGCTTTTATGTAGTTGTCTGTCTGTGTTGGTTTTCTGTAAATGCCAAAGTTTATTCTATATTTTTCTGATTTTTTTAGATCTAAAAATGGTAAATACTCGTCTTTTTCAACTTCTACAGTGAACTTGATGCTTTTTTCTTGAATATTTAACAGTTTTAGTGCATCACTGATGTGTTTTTTTGGCACTATGGCAAATAGTAATCTACATATCTTTGCCAGAGTTTGAACATCCATGGGAAACCTTTAGTGATCCTTATTTCTAGTGCACTCATGTACAGATCGGCCAGGAAGGGTGAAATGGGGTTGCCCATTGCTAAACCAGAAGTTTGATGGAAATATTTTGTTTGAAACGGGAAGAAATTCTGTTCTATGCATAATTTGGTTAGTTCAATGTAATATGAAATTTCAAGTGATGACATTCCAAGTGATTTGAGCCATTTTTCTATCAACGTTGGGAGTTGTTTAACTGGTATGCTGGGAAACAGTGATTTAACGTCAAATGAGACTAGTGTGTCCTCTTCATTTAGTTCAGTATCCTTAATGTGTTCTATAAGTTCATAGGTGTTTTTGATGCTTAGGCTATCGAATTTTGGAAAGGAGTTGAATTTGTTTATTAGCCACTTTGCCAGTTTGTATGTTGGTGAACTTATACTGCTAACTATAGGTCTCATTGTTATGGATGGTTTGTGTATTTTGGGTAAGCCATAAAGTCTAGGTAAGGTTGGGTTATCTGGTTTAACTGTATATTTGTTTGATATTATACTTGATTTTGCCATTGTTTTTTCAAATGATTGTATGCAAGCTGTTAGTGGATTTTTGTTAATGGTTTCATATTCACTGTTAGTTAGCATTTCTTCCATTTTTTCAAGGTAATCAGATTTATCCATTATGACTATTTTGTTACCTTTGTCTGCCTTGGTGTATATGACTTTTTTTGTTTCAATGAATGGATAATATTTTGTTTGCTTTTCTGAACGGATCTGGTTTTTATTTCTTCCAAAATATTTTCACATTGGCTTTTAAGTGGATTTTGTTTTGATACTGGTAGATACTGCCGAAATGTTTATATCTGCAATGTAGTCCTCAATTTCGTTTGAAAAACTTAGGCAAGTTTTTAATCCTTTGTTTATAAGACCTAATTCTTTTGTGGAGAAATTTTGATTAGATAGATTTACAACGTTTTCAAAGTTTTGCATGTTTGTTTTTTCACTAAAGGTTTCCCATGGATGTTCAAACTCTGGCAAAGATATGTAGATGACATATTTGCCATAGTGCCAAAAAAACACATCAGTGATGCACTAAAACTTTTAAATATTCAAGAAAAAAGCATCAAGTTCACTGTAGAAGTTGAAAAAGACGAGTATTTACCATTTTTAGATCTAAAAATAATCAGAAAAAAATAGAATAAACTTTGGCATTTACAGAAAACCAACAGACAGACGACTACATAAAAGCTAATGGCTACAATCCAAGATCCCACAAACAGGCAATCTTTAATAGTTTAGCACACAGACTGGTCAACATCCCTCTCACAGCAGAAGAATACAAAATAGAATACAACAAAATTATTGAAATAGCACAGAAAAATGACTTTCCCAAATCACTAGTAAACAAAAAAGTGAACTCAGCAAAAAAGAAGAAACTACTAAAGGAAACCACAACCCTCTCAGCTACAGAAACAAATGATCTTCAAAAAATTCACTTACCATCCATGGGCCTTTGATAAATTCAAAAAAGTCTTCAAAAAACAAAATATTCAACTAGCACCAGTGAACCATTACTCCTTAAAAAACCTAATTTGTTCAAACATCAAAGATGCCACTCCATCTAACAAAAAATCTGGTATATATCAAATTGAATGCTGTGACTGTAGTCAAATTTATATTGGAAAAACCAAAAGAAATTTAGAAACAAGAGCAAAGGAACACTTTAGGAACATAAAATACAAACAATTAGAAAAATCAGCAGTTGCCACGCATTTTTGGGAAAAAAACCACAACATAAATCCAGAACCAAAATTACTAAAACATACAACAGGAAAACAAGAACTGTCCACATGGGAACAAATCTTTATTTCTAAAAATAGTAACAAAGTATTCAATTTCGACATCCCCCAGAAAGATTTGTTCAGAAAGTTCCTCGAACCGCCACCAGAGGAGACCGATGACAAAATATTGCCAGCTACACCAATGAGAACCAGTCGATGTCCGGCTGAAGATAGAGGGAAGACCTCTGAAACTAGTTCTGGGAAAATTTAAAAGTAAGTGTTGTTTAGTGTCATTAATCGACTCCCAATAACTTTAATTTATACAACAACACTGTTTTCAACACTTCCATGAAAGGATTCATATATTATGATAATATATTAACCTGAATCTGACTGTTGCTGACTGTTTCTTTGCTGCTGTTGCTGCTGCTGTTGAGGGGACTGAGGTATTTGTTGGAGTGAAGACTGTTGTTGCTGCTGCTGCTGTGGTGGTTGTTGCTGTTGTTGCTGCTGTGGTGGTGGCTGTATTTGCTGCGACTGCTGCTGCTGTTGTTGCTGTGGGGATTGCTGAGGAACTTGCTGCTGAGATTGCTGTTGAGCCTGTTGCTGTTGTTGTTGTTGTTGTTGCTGCTGTTGTTGCTGCTGTTGCTGTGTTTGTTGCTGCTGTTGAAAAGGTGGAGTAGGACACTGATTGGGATGCGCTGGTTCAAGTCGCTTGCCTTGGACTGCCATTGCCAGTTGCTGGGACAGAGGTTGATTGCGTGCAAGAAGTCGATATGCCATGATCTGTACTCTTAGTTGTTGTAGCTGAGCCGAGCTGAAAGCATGTTTCTGCTGTGGATCACCTGGGCCTCCAAAACCCTGAAACATTGCCAAGTACATATATCTATCATCTGAGCTTTTCCAGGTTTTAACTCAAAATATCTCTGAGAAATAAAACATTTTAAATCATATAACTATTGAGAATATGCAGATAAATTCAGTTCACCTATGATCTATTTTTAGAACACTTGAAAATCCCTGTAAGCAGACATTTAAATAGATATGTGGAATACATGTAACTTCACAGAAATCTTGTTTATTGGCCCTCCAGATTTCCAAATGATCGAGATTGATTTTCATGTATAATTTCTAAAAATGTAGCAGAAAACGTTTGGATTGTTTACACACTTGTGTGTAGACTTAATCTATTTATAACTTCAATCACGATATATGACTGGTAATGCAAGCCTCTGATATCAGCAATACTTGAGAAACTTTTTTTGTGTGACACGAGAATATTTTCTAAGTCCAAAGGTGCATGTATAGGCATGTGCAAGCAGACGACCAAGCTGGTTCTCGCGTTGCAGCCAACATGAGAAAAATACGTAAAACTCGTAGCCAACCTCTGCAAAAATGCCCCAGACATAGGTGACGCAGTCTGTGTGCAAAGGAACATGTTTTGAGCAAGCTAAGTTATCGCCCAGTCAAATTTTGTTACTCATGTACTGCTTTGCACATAAACAATCCTACGACATGACGATAATGGAGTGCTCCGTAGGAAATACATGTATGAGTTCGTGGGACTCTGTCGGACTGGTTCGGCTGCTGCCACAAAGTGTGCATGATGTTAAATGACACCAAGTATATTGCAAGAGGGGAAACTGGCCGTCCCGACCATGTTGTTCATATCGACGAATGCAAAATAGGACGACGCAAGTTTCATCATGGGTGCGTCGTAGAGGGCAACTGGATCTTGGGAATGATGGATGTGGAAACAAATGAGATGCGGATGGCGATATGCCCCAACAGCAGGAAATATTCCCCTTGCAGTATACTTGGTGTCATTTGAGATGCACACTTTGCGGCAGTAGCAGAACCAGTCCAATACAGTCTGTGAGGTCATACCTGTATTTCCCACGGATCACTCCATTATCGTCTTATCATAGGATTGTTTATGTGCAAAGCAGTGTATGAGTAACAAAATTTGACCCGGCGATAGTCTGTTAGATAGTGTAATTACGTGACAAGTAAGACTGTTGGCAGCATTGCATTTAGTGGAGAAACAAGCATAGTTTAGCTGCACTGAATTCTTCAATATTGCTACATTACGCAGTAAATAAACAAACATTAACGTTAAAAGAATGCCCTCCAAGACGAAATTGCACTCAAAAGTAAAGAAATTAGATTAAAGATAAGATACTTTATTCGTCCCATACATTTACATATTTGGGCAAAGGCCCAGTAAACTGGAGACTCGTCAAATATTACAGATTTACCAACATATTAACAGGTAAATAACAAAATAAATAAATATTTACAGGTATTTACAAATATTTTATATACAATTATTTTTACATATTTCCCTATATTTAAATATTTGTACTACACATATCTTTTATACAGCTTAGCATAATATATGTGGTCCTAGAGACTGTCTTTCCATATATTCCTTTACTGAATAATAAGCTTTGTCAGCCAGGACCTTTTAAAGTGCACTATGAAACACATTTTTATTTTTAATTTCTCAATACTTTTGTGGCAGTTTATTATAAATCTTTATATCAGCATAGAATGGACTTTTTTCAAATAGAGCAAGTCTATGAGCTGGTACTTTAAGGCAATTTTGTGTTCTAGTCCCATGATTATGTACATTCTGATTTAGGTAGTATTTGTCGAACTTTTCATATATGTGCTTAACTAATTCATAGATAAATTGAGAGGGCAGGGTGAGTATGTTTAGTTTTTTAAATAAACTTCTGCAGGAAAATTCAGGACTGACACGAGTCATAATATGGATAATTTTCTTTTGTATTTTAAATATCTTATTACAACCTGTCGCTGCTCCCCATAGTATAATGCCATATGCCATTATGGAGTGAAAGTAGCTGTAGTCATGGTCCTATATAAAAACATCAAAAAGTGTGAAGGAAATAGAAAAAAAATCACTGCATCGCATATTAGAAAGAAGAGCCCCAATGCCTAAATTACAAATAGCAACCAGCGTCTACAGGGTAACAACCTAAAGACTTACAAGTCTGGATTGAGAAATTTCCCTCCAAAAAATAAATTTTCCTTCAACAATACTCATCATCTACTGACTCAACTCTATATTTTTGAAGTGAAATTGTGAAAAAACTAAGTGATACAAGAAAACTAAAAGCTGTACTGAAATCAGCCTAAAATAGTGAGACAGAATCACTTATTAGTTTTCAGTCATCTATATCATGCAGACTAGTGTTATCAAGCTTATTGAGAACATGCTTTGAGAAAGATGCACTGTTACCTTTGGATGTAATTTTGTGACAATCGGTTGAGAACAAAAAGATTTGTTAAGAATGACATCTGAGATGGTTTGAAGCACCAAGATTCTCTCATCTGGTGTTTGCAGTCTAGTATCGCCTATAGCCTATTACACAAATTACAAGGTAGCAAATGTGAAACAAAACAATAACATATAACGCTTCATGGATATTTAAAAATGGCATGTTTAATAAGCCAAATCATGATCTAGGATTATAAATGTTAAACACTGAATTGTAAACACTTTAATTTTATGCAAAGCTGAAAAATCTATTTAATGAATTTTGGGGATTCTTTTTCCCTAAGACCAAGAACTACTACTTCCTGTTTATCAATAAATGAATTAATGAGCTGTGTTGCAAGTCTTCAGCATCATTAACTCTTGCTGACTAGGGAAAACATGTTAATGCAAAAGTTTGACTGCATTTGTTATTTTAAATACATGCATCCATTGTTCCAACAATGAATATTACGAGTATAAAATATAAAAATAAGGTTGAAGACAATCATGACAGTAAAGCAAACACTCCTACACCCAATTGAATGAAATGGTTTTTAACTTTGTCTTGGATGAAGATGTTTTTTTGATTTTGTTCTTTTCTAAATATAAGTCAACTATGATAAATGTGTAGTATACTTGTTCAGTGGATGTGTAAGGATGAGAGAATCTACTTGGACACGAACCGTCCACTCTCTCAAAACCAGGAGAATACCAGCTGTCCCCAAAAGAGGTGCCGGCATTACTCCAGGGGTTTTCCAGTAAGGCAAGATCTAGAGACTAACAACCCCCCCCCCCCATTACAGGGTGGAAGTGGATACTCCACTTATGCACGTCAAC
Source organism: Mantis religiosa (assembly GCA_030765055.1). NCBI lineage: Eukaryota > Metazoa > Arthropoda > Insecta > Mantodea > Mantidae > Mantis > Mantis religiosa. Next base: position 13,084,369 of record CM060953.1, on the reverse strand, counting down.
CCATATGGCAAGATTACCGAAACCCTCGGTCAGGGCGCCCAGTGATCTAGTACATCGACGAGCTTTCCAGGCTAGCACCCGGGAATTTAAGGCTTCCCTCAACCCCGTCTGAAAACATACATCCCCAATCTCCCATAGGTATCAAGAACCACTGCCAAATTGAGTCCAACCCAATCCGAACAACTCCCAACAGGGAGCAGTTGGAACGTTTGGCCCAAGGTTCCTATAGTAACATCAGAGGTACCATGAGTGCTAGGGGTCTGCAGCACCCACACCAGAGCAGCTGATGGGATGGATCACTTCCCCTACAGGGATTTGTTCAGTGGACAGACAGTATTGATCACAGCAATTAAAGCTGTATGCAATCACTCTAAGATATATTGCCATTTCAAGCATATTGCGATTTTTTTTTTTTTTTTTTTTTTTTTTTTGTAATTTTACATCCTCCAACATATCGTCATATCGGGCGGTGAATGAAATGGGTGAAATGATGCTCAAATGTGTCCAGGGTTACCCGATATTCATCTTGAAGGATGAAGGAAAATCTCAGAGAAAACCTTATCCAGGTAACTCCCTGTTTGAGATTCAAACTCGGGACCTCTTGAACATGAGGCAGACACGCTACCATCTACACTACCAAGGCGGGCAAGTTTGCAACACTGTCATATCATTCTTTTGTTTTTATTGTTCCATTTATACCCCGCCTTTAACTCCAATGGTCATATCGGCGGCCGTTCTCCTTTGGAACATATCAATGGTGTTAACTCATATTCGTTGGGTTTTAACCATTAGATCACGTACACATTTATACCCCGCCTTTAACTGCAATGGTCATATCGGCAGCCGTTCTCCTTTGGAACATATCAATGGTGTTAACTCATATTCGTTGGGTTTTAACCATTAGATCACGTACACATTTATACCTCGCCTTTAACTGCAATGGTCATATCGGCAGCCGTTCTCCTTTGGAACATATCAATGGTGTTAACTCGTGTTCATTGGGTTTTAATCATTAGATCACGCACACATTCACACTCTCATTCATACTTTCAGACTCTGGGGAAGATGAGGAATTATCTTGGTCAGAGAAAAGTCCCCACCCCACTGCCAGGAATCGAACCTGGGATCCCTAGCAGGGCAGGCAGGTACTCTACCGACTGAGCTACAGGGCTAGCCAACAATTGGATGGCATCAAGTACCCAGCCAATGATATGCTCTTACCCATGGTAAACCCCAGAAATGCTATCAAAACAAACAGATCCCAGCACTGTACAAGCGAGATTGAAATGACAGTATAACACACAACTAGTGCTGCTTACACTAGAATTTAGAGATGTCTTGTATTCAACTTCCCATTAAATAAGAGGCTGCCTCATGTGTACCTCATTTAACAAATATGAAGCTATGAGAATGAAATGAGAGGGAAAATTGAAGGAGATTCTTTCTTTTGTGTAACGCAAGAATATTTTCTAAATCCCAAGGTGCAGGTATACGCATGCACAAGCAGACAACCTGCAGGTTCTCGCATTACAGCCAACATGAGAAAGATGTGTAATACTTGTAGCCAACCTCTGCAAAACTGCTCCAGACTTCTGTCCAACACCGGTAAGATAAGATGCTTTATTGTCACATACGCTTACAGATAGTGAGTAAAAACTCAGTAAACAGGTGACTCGTCAACAGTAGAAAATTTAAAATAATAATAATAATTACACAAAATAACAATAACACTAATAATATAAATACTAATAATACAAATAATATAATTACTAATAATATCAATACAACTATATACAAATATTGTTATAATTATGACATGCCCTTGGAATAATATTGTCAGAATATTACAATTACAAAATGACAAAAAATTTCATTATAATTCAATTTTATCATCCATATATTCAATAATCGAGTAGTAGGCTTTGTCCATTAGTAGGTTATTTATTGCTTTATTAAAGCATTTGAGGTTTTTCATTTCACGGATTCTTACAGGTAATTTATTATATATTTTTATTCCTGCATATTGTGGGCTTTTTTCATACAGTGCTAATCTGTGCATGGGTGGTTTTAGATTATTTTTATTTCTCGTTCCATGATTATGTTGCATTTGTGAATTATAAATTGTATCAAAATTTGAATGGATGTATTTATTTATTTCATACAGGTATTGGGATGGTAAGGTTAATATCTTCAGGTTTTTGAACAGGTTTCTTCATGAAACTTTTGGTCTTGATTGAGTCATTATCCGAATTATCTTTTTTTGACTTTTAAAGATCGTTTCCCATCCCGTAGAGTTCCCCCATAGTGGAGAAAGACATGTAATCTGCAATCAGTGCAGATCAAATACTGACCATGTTTCCTCTCAGGTTTTATTGCTTTACAAAAGTAGGCTTGCTGTCCAGCAGAAGAACCTATTGTACTGTTAGAAGTGAAGACTGTTTGTTCTGTGCATTGTTAAAATATTTAAGATTTGTTTAGTTGTTGAAAATTGGGAAATGGCTCGACAGATCAATAAAATGGACTTGTCCTTTTATCTTAAGAATGAGGCAGCCTGCCTTCAATTATTATTCGACGAGGGTCTACTGAGGACACAGATGTTGTGTTTTGAATGCAATGCTGCCCTTAGTGTAATTAGCTAGTTAGTGTAAATTAGGGACTATTATGTGTGTTTAATGTAATTATTTAGCTAGTTAGTGTAAATTACACACTTGTGTGTTAGTGTAATTAGTTAGCTAGGTAGTGCAATTTAGTGTAATATAGGGACAAATAAAGCTGTTGGCAGCATTGCATTCAGTGCAGAAACAAGGATAATTTGGCTGCAATGAATTCAATATAGCTATAACGATAGTAAGTAAATCAATAAATGATTAAGTTATGACTGCAGTGATGTTAAAAGAATGCCCTCCAGCACGAAATTGCACTAAAAAGTAAAGAAATCATATTAAACATCATAGTTGTATAAAAAGTGCAAAAGACTTAGAAAAAATCACCACGTCACATATTAGAAAGAAGAGCCAAAATTGAACTAAACCAAGCAAAATGGGAGGGAAATTGAGCTAAATCACTTTAGCAGGTATTAAATAGAGCAAAGCAACTTCAAAGTTAATGTAAATAACTAATAGAAAAAGTTTTGCATAAATATGTAGGCTTGTAAATACTGATATGTATAGATAGAACCAACATGAAAAATTCAATGCCATGGCTAGGATTTGAACCATGGATCTACTGGTTTCCGTCCAGTTGCTCTAACCAGTAGATCTTAGGTTCGAATCCCGGCCATGGCATTGAATTTTTCATGTTGGCTCTATCAAAAACCTTAGCCTATATACGGCTGTGAAGAAATGATTAATTTTTCATCAATTAACTAAAACTGATATGTAGTTTTAATTTCTTGTTCTTTTTATATCTAATGTATGTTTTACTTTTAACAATGTCAGAAACTTATATAAGTACATTTTGACAACTAATAAGAAACTAGGTTCACACACCTGTACTGAACGAGGTGGCTCCATATTTCCCTGTCGAGCGCGGAGGGCTAGGAGCTGTGAATATCGTGGATCTTCCTGAAGTCCTTTCTCTTCCATTGAATCAATGGCCCTCTGAAGTGCATTCAAATTCTCCTGTGGTCCACCCTAAAAAATAAATTAAAAAGAACTTAACACATTTAAAAAACAGACTCCTATCAGTAAGACAGTCTTAACTGAAACTGAGAACATCGGATGCTTGCTGTGTGGGACATACTGGAAAGGAATTCCTTATCTAACTATAAGAAACAAATATTTTGCTTACTTTACTTTCTGGCTCATTGCTTGTCTACAGGACACGTATATATAAAATTGCTTCCGCTGTCCCTTGTAGAGTACTACAGCAAATATATGCTATAATATTTTGTTGTTTAAGGACTATGATACAATGAAGCACAAAATTAATACAATTTTGAGTCAAACTAATACTCAATGCTCCATTTATTGCTAGTATTTACCTAGAACGCGTTTCGTTAGGGTCTTCCTAACATCATCAGCTGTTGTCGACTAATGGATGCCGGTTCAGTGAACTCCTCGGAGGTGATAGGTGCGTCTCTGTCGGTATCTTGATGAACTTGAAATTGGGGTTGTCTTCAAAGGTAGTATCGAAATTAAACAATTTACTTTCATATTTCTTTATAAAGATTTTTTCCCACGTGGTTAATGCAGCTGGACCTTGGACACTTTTTAGTAAGTGAATTTCTCGTTCTATGTCATGATTTTCCTTCCAAAAATGGTACGCTACCGCCGATTTATCTATTTCTTTATTCCTTATGTTCCTAAAGTGCTCTTTAAGCCTAATGTTCACGTTCCTTTTTGTTTTTCCAATGTAGAATTTGTCACAGTCCTTATCCTCAGGAGTGTACCGGATAAATTGCAAGGACTGTGACAAATTCTACATTGGAAAAACAAAAAGGAACGTGAACATTAGGCTTAAAGAGCACTTTAGGAACATAAGGAATAAAGAAATAGATAAATCGGCGGTAGCGTACCATTTTTGGAAGGAAAATCATGACATAGAACGAGAAATTCACTTACTAAAAAGTGTCCATGGTCCAGCTGCATTAACCACGTGGGAAAAAATCTTTATAAAGAAATATGAAAGTAAATTGTTTAATTTCGATACTACCATTGAAGACAACCCCAATTTCAAGTTCATCAAGATACCGACAGAGACGCACCTATCACCTCCGAGGAGTTCACTGAACCGGCATCCATTAGTCGACAACAGCTGATGATGTTAGGAAGACCCTAACGAAACGCGTTCTAGGTAAATACTAGCAATAAATGGAGCATTGAGTATTAGTTCGACTCAAAATTGTATTAATATGCTATAATCTTTAAATGGAGTAAAGCATAAATTACGGAGTCTTTATTAGCAGTGTAATAATAATAGTGCACATGAAAAATTGAAATAAAACTGCTTGGTTTGTTGTGTTTGTCAGGAAACTTGGTAAATAAATACATATTTTGGTCTGAAACTTATAGGTACACCTAACATGAGGGCAAATGTAGTATCTTTTTTTCTTTTCTTCTCACAGATAAGTTTGAAAATGGTTCTTCTACATAAATGGCAACCTGCAGCCTTCTGTACCCACTGACCATTCTGCCCGTTCTAAAAGAAAGCTATTAAAACATGACCATTGTATTACAAGAAATTTATTACAACTTCAGGCATTCCAGCATGTATCTGCAAAGATTTGAAAATTCTTTGCAGCTATTGTGCAGGCAGGTGGAGGAGATGGGAGTGTTTACAAAACTGGAAGCAAAGAAGTAGTTTTAAACCAGAAGAAAAATGTCAAGTACGTCCCATTGGATGATCCTGAAAAAGTACTACTTCCATCTCTTCACATAAAGCTTGACCTAGCAAAAATTTTGTAAACGATCTTAAGAAGACCAATTCAATTGTATGAGTAATAACAGAAAAATTTAAAAGAAGGTGTCTTCATGGGACCACAGATAAGAGAATTACTGCATGATGAATTCCCCAAAAATTAAGTGAGACTAACCTGAGAGCTTGAAATAGCTTCAAATGGGCTTGTATGAACTTTTGGGGGTAAAAACCAAGTCTCCTGACTACAAACAATGAGTGCAGGAACTGCTTCATGGCATATAAAGGAATGGGTGTTTACATGTCACTGAAAATTAATTTCGGCTCTTCTTTCTAATACGCGACGTGACAATTTTTTTTCAAAGTCCTTCACACTTTTTTATTTTTTATATACAACCATGATTTTTAATATAATTTCTTTACTTTTTAGTGCAATTTCGTGCTGGAGGGCATTCTTTTAACGTTCTTAATTCTTTGTTTATTTCCTTACTGCATATGTAGCCATATTGAAGAATTCAGTGCAGCCAAACTATCCTTATTTCTCCACTGAATGCAATGCTGCCAATAGTCTTACTTGTCCCTAAATTGCACTAGCAAACTAACACATAGTAGAGGAAATTAATTATTCTTTCACACTGGCCATGTGTAGGCTAAATTGTGGAAACGTAGAGTCAGACTGAAAAATTCAATGCCATAGCCGGGATTTGAACCACGGATCTTCTGGTTTCCGTCCAGCCGCACTACCATTGTGCTACTATGGCCAACATGCCAATATGACATTAAATTCTCCAACTGACTCGTATTTAATTTTAACTAATTTCCATTAATTAACCTAATAGTGGTTTACTATATGAAGCCCGGGCCTTAAAGTACTTACAATATGTAAGTCGCCATTAAGCTAGTTGTCTCATGTGTGTATGAGAACTTCTAAGTGGTTTACCGGGAAAAATACGAGTCAGTTGGAGAATTTAATGTCATATCGGCACGTTGGCCATAGTAGAACAATGGTAGTGCGGCTGGACGGAAACCAGAAGATCCGTGGTTCAAATCCCGGCTATGGCATTGAATTTTTCAGTCTGACTCTACGTTTCCACAATTTAGCCTACACACGGCCAGTGTGAAAGAATAATTAATTTCCATTAATTAACCTAATAGTGGTTTACTATATGAAGCCTGGGCCTTAAAGTACTTACAATATGTAAGTCACCATTAATGTAGTTGTCTCATGTGTGCATGAGAACTCCTAAGTGGTTTACCGGGAAAAATACGAGTCAGTTGGAGAATTTAATGTCATATCGGCATGTTGGCCAGAGTAGCACAATGGTAGTGCGGCTGGACGGAAACCAGAAGATCCGTGGTTCAAATCCCGGCTATGACATTGAATTTTTCAGTCTGACTCTACGTTTCCATAACACATAGTACCTAAATAAATTTAACATTAGTGTTAGCGCTGTGACAATTTTTACGTTACATTTGTTAACGTTGATTTTAACATCTGTTGGTAAAATCGGGCACAATTTGCAACAGTAGCCGAACCAGTTCGCGAGCTCCTGCATTTTACTGATTTGTTGGGCCATTTTCCAATTTTCAACGTACTGAACGAATCTTATTTGAAGAACGCACCGAACAAACAGCCTTCATCTCTAACAGTACAACTGGCACTTTTGCTGGACAGCAAGCCTACTTCTGTAAAGCAATAAAACGTTACAGTATTGATCACAATAAAAATGAGTGCAGCACTTACCTGAGGACCAGGTCCTTGAGGGTGACCCATGCTTCCCATTGAGTGTTGCTGGAATGTCTGGGTGCCAGAAGTCATCGCATGTTGTGGTGGGCCTGAGGGTCCGTTCATGTGCATAACATTTGGAGAAGGGCCTTGGTTATATCCTGTTGGACTGTGGGGATGGTGCTGAGGTGGGCCCATTGGAGAAGGTGCCTGTGGTGGAGGAGCCATGCCCGAAGGTGATGGCATAGGAGAGGGAGATTGTTGGGGTGGACCCATGGGGGAAGGGGTTTGGGGAGGAGGCATGGGGGATGATTGGGGTGAAGGGCTGGCCATTCCTCCGTTTTCCACTTCCAGTTCTGGAATAAAAGTGCATACGTCTAAGCTGCTTAGCCTTACATTATTTCTTATACTCCCATTTTTTCTTAATCTTTCCCAAACATATACACACTACTGCCAAAAGTTCTGTCAGTAAAATACAGACTCCCTCTAGAACCATAATTGTGAGTGAAGAAGCGTGGCAATGCTGTATGTCGTCTACAATGTGACCTTCACTACAGCATGATAAACCAGCTGACAGTGTGCCAGTAGGAGGCAAGAGAGAAAGATGAATTGGGGAGTGTACAATAACTGTATCGTTGTATTGGCATTATTTTGTTGTGGAAAGCGAGCTAAGGAAATTTTTTTGGCGCTGAAACCGCTCGGAATCAACAAACGATTTGTGTTTCAAACAATAGCATAGTTTAAACAAATGGATCAAACTGTTGGATCATTTCAGATCAGGCCATTCTAGGAGTGTGCGGACAAAAGAAGTTGTGAATGCTGTTCATGCAAGGATTCGATGCAAGCCTTTGCGTAAACAATTTTGTCTTGTGATATGAATATCTCTACGAACTATGTCACACATTTTGAAGGATAATTTACATTTTCATGCATATAAAATGTACACACAGCATTTACTAACTGAAAAATTAAAGGAGATATTTTGGGTTTGATCCCAGGCTTTGTTGACATATGGGGAGAGTCAATTTCAAGACATCCTTTTCACAGATGAAACAATGTTCACCGTGGAAGAGTCGTTTAATAAGCAAAACATTTTGTGTATGCATCGTCCTCCAAGGAAGCAAGAGACAAAGTTCCATCTGTGCAGCGAGGACATCACCCCGCTTCTATCATGGTATGGTGGGCAGTTTCCTGGTGGGGAACTTCAGAAGTGTATTCCCAATCCATTGGATTATTCTCTATGGCAGAAGCTTAAGGCGACAGCATGTCAAAAACGGCCCCACAATATTGAGATGTTAAAAAAATCAGAGGTGAGTGTATCATTTTCTAAGCTAAATATATTGCATGACCCAAAAAGCATGTAAGTTTCGCTATTTTAGGGACTTCTTTGCTTTAATCTAGTTAAATGCACATTCTGAGGTTGGCAGTATTGTAGCAAGCGCAGCGGTACAACTCCAGCTTCACATATCGTTGAATTCTTAGAATCGTTTACTGATGTGCTGGGTCGTTGCATTCCTGTCAGAAGCCATGAGCTGATGGACAAAAGTATATATATACGTGACAATGTTGGTCTCGAGACTTGGAGACAAGGTTAAGTTACCTTTGTTGTACTAGTGATATCAGCAAAAGATTCACTTAAATGAAATCAAAATTACATATATCAATGACAGAATTAATGCAACAGGTGGTCTTAAACATTAAAAATTGAAATAATCTGTTGATCAGAACATTATTAGAACTATTCAGGCTGAAGGTTTCACCTATCGCTACATAGGTTCTGTCTACATTATAAAAACATCTAATGAATCTGGAGAAATTAAAAGAAACATGTTTGGAAAAGATCCAATGTACGAGGGACATTCAATAAGTAATGGAACAGTTTTTTCCTCTGCCAATTTTGGTTGGAAAAAAAAATTGACATTTTTAAATATTCCTGCTTGACCTCATATAGTTTATTAATTTTCGACAGCTGGCAGTACTATAACTAGCCTTCATGGCATTTGTAACAGAGTTGTGTTCCGAACAGAGAGCAGTTATTGGATTTCTTGTGGTGGAAAATCAGAGCTCAGAGCATCACAGATATTCATAGGCGCCTGCAGAATGTCTACGGACACCCGACAGAGGAGAAAAGCATGGTCAGTTCTCAGGTGGGACATCTGTCATCATGACAACAAGGTTGCGCAAAAACCTGTCTGATTTCCCGCATGCTGGCTGGCCGTACACAGCTGTTACTCCTACAAGACTGGAATGTGCAGACTCTCTTATTCGGGGTGATTGACAGATTACAATCAAACATCTAACTATAGTAGGGTAGGGGATCCGTCCCCTTCAGCTGCTGTGGTGCAAGCGCTGCGGACCCTAGCACTAGTGGTACCTCTGACGTTACCATAGGAACCTCGGGGCGAACATTCAAGCCCCTCCCTGTAGGGAGCTGTTCAGATTGGGTTGGACTCGAGGGGGCAGTGTGTTCCCATTACCTGCAGGAGATGGGTACCTCTGGCCAGGCTTCGACTGCCCAGAAGGGGTAGAGGGTTGCCTAAAACGTATCAGGTACTAGCCTGCATAGCTAGTAGAAGATGTGCTAGATCACCAGGTGGCCCCACCGAGGTTATTCGGTAGTCTTCCCTGTGCGGTTGACATGTGTAAGTGGCATATCCACTTCCATCCCATCTTGACGGGGGGGGGGGGGGGGGGGGGGGGTTTAGACTCAAGGTATTGCCTAAAGGAAAGAACCCCAGAGTTTTCCATTGTTCCTGGGCTGATAGAGACTGGAGTCTTTGGACTTTCGAGTACACCTCGCTGCAACATTTGTTCAGCTTTGTGTTTCTGTTGGTAATGCTGACACACTAATCCACCAGTTGGGGTAATCAAAGATTTGTTCTCACTGGGTTCCTCAACGCCTTGCTGACAACCATAAAGATCACAGATGGACCATTTGTGCAGAACTGCTTAATCATTGTGATGCTAAAGGTGACAATTTTTTGTCAAATATTGTCACAGTGAGAAACGTGGGTTCATCATAGATAGGGTCAACATGAAAAATTCAATGCCATGGCTAGGATTTGAACCATGGATCTCCTGGTTTCCATCCAGTCGCTCTAACCCATTGAGCTACCATGGCCAACTTAGCCTATATATGGCTAGTGTGAAGAAATGATTAATTTCCATCAATTAACTAAAATGGGTTCATCAATTTGAACCCGAAACATAGTGGCACCAAATCAACTCTCCTTTGAAGAAGAAATTCAAAAGCCTTACACTCAGCTGGTAAAGTCATGGCTACAGTTTTCTGGGACCAGCAGAGTGGTATCATGCAGGCATACAGGACCTCCAGTCAAAGTGACGTAAGGTTTGAGCACTGAACTGAGATTATGTTGAAAAACAGGGTTTTGTAGCCAACCTGCCTCAAATTAGTTATTGAATGCCCCTTGTATTTAAAAATGGACACCACCATTACATGTTAATGAAATGTTTTACGAAATGTTCTACAATGAGAAAATTTGGACTCAATTGCTATCTCTGCTGAGTTATCATTTTGCAGTTTGACATTATGCTACTACAGCAAATTATGCATTTTTCTTATCTGCCATGACGTAAACATCTGCAGCAATAAATTGACTTCTTGATGTCATACAGAATTACCCAAAACTTTCCTCAAGTGTACAGACTGTATAATGGATCAAGTAGACCACTGATTAGCTTGTGCTTCCATCAGTTAGAAGAACTTTGATGTACTTCAGAGGCGAAGAGATGAAATTTGAGTGAAAAGCTTGCAGGGTCACATGACTTTAAAATTTAGTGCAGTTTACGTTATGACACCAAAGAGATGTATTGATCTTGGTTATCAGGGTGCTACATTCGCTTGTTATCTGCTTAGTAGAACAGTAAAACTATATAAATAACTTGCTGAGAGTTTCTCTGACAATGATAGTGACCACACCTCTGCAACACAGAACTTCAACCAACTAGGCGAGCCATTCTCCCTTCACCCCTTTGTCTACGTTTTGCCAAAATTGTTACTGTGTTGTCATGATAACAGACATGCCATGTAAAACATACACATGCTTGAAAGATAGTCAACATGAAAAATTTAATGCCACGGTCGGGATTTGAACCACGGATCTCCTGGTTTACGTCCAGTCGCTCTAACCCATTGAGCTACTATGGCCAACGTGCCATCCTGACATTAAATTCTCCGTTTGACTCGTATATTTCCCCAGTAAACCATTAGGGGCTCTCGCATTTGAGATACACCATTTGTGGCAACTTACTATTGCAAGTACTTCAGTCCCAGGCTTCATCATTTAACTCCTATTATTTTTGTTAATTGATGCAAATTAATCATTTCTTCACACTAGCCATATATAGGCTAAGGTTTTTGATAGAGTCAACATGAAAAATTCAATACCATGGCCAGGATTTGAACCACGGATCTCCTGGTTTCCGTCCAGTCGCTCTAACCCATTGAACTACCATGGCCAACGTGCTGTCCTGACATTAAATTCTCCATTCCCAAGTACGATAATAAGTCGCCACAAACAGTGTATCTCGAATGCGAGAGCCCCTAGTAATTTACCAGGGAAATAGAGTCAAATGGAGAATTTAATGTCAGGACGGTATGTTGGCCATGGTAGTTTAATGGGTTAGAGTGACTGGACGGAAACCAGTAGATCCGTGGTTCAAATCCCGGCCATGGCATTGAATTTTTCATGTTGACTCTATCAAAAACCTTAGCCTATATACGGCTAGTGTGAAGAAATGATTAATTTCCATCAATTAACTAAAATAGATATGCTTATTTCATAACTCTTCACCATGTGTAATCTAAGCTGACCTAATTGTTTAGTTATAGTAACTTTTAAAAAATCTGATTTCTTTGTTAGTTATTTTATATTTAATATATTAATATTTCACAGGTCATCAGTTTTTTAGTAATATTATTGGTGTACGGACATAATGCTCCAAACTACCAGCACCACTCAAAAATTAGGTAGACCAAGAACTCACTCCCCAAAGAACAAATATTCAAAAGTATCACAGAGATCTGTACTATGTAGACAAGTAACAGAGTTGGTTTGTGAGCTTTGTGAATATTTTGAAAAATAGTGGGAACTGTTAGTTACTCATATTCTTCTTAATTCAATGCACAACTGAACATTCTAAGCTTTTAGAAATACAACTTGTGTGTTAAATTTACAGTAACTACACTTCAAAATAAAATGCACATTCTGAATTGATTAGTACAGAAAAGCTTTTAGTCTTGTACTTGCTAACCTTATAGAGCAAATAGAGAAAGTAAACATTCTAAAAACTATTCTATTATTTGGTGTTCAGCAAATCCTTCAATAAACTATTACGTTTAACGCTAAACAGTATATTAGGTTTGTCTCACTTATTCTTAATCACAGCTTTCTAACAAACACTTCAAAGCAGAAGCATTATGAAAAACAAATTTAAACTCTGCTTAACATTTTCAGCATTACTCTAGTTTCATCTGTACACTGCCTTTAAGGAATATCGTTCAAAACTGTTCCCTTGTGTTAGAGATATACATATCAACAAGTTAATTAAGACAGTTTTAGTGCTCTACTAATCAAGCACCAAGGCATTCATTAGTGGCAACGTCACATTTCCCACCAACACGTGCTTCATAGCAGTTGTCAGGATCCTAAAGTAATTTTAATTCTACCATAATGTAAACATATGGAGCACTCTAGAGCGGATGTATTGGATATTAAAGATTTCATATTTATTATATGCAACTGTAATTACACAGGTATATAACAGGAAAGAATAATGTTAATGACAGTAAGTGCATTCAATACCTATTATAATATTTATGTAGTTATTTACTCTAATATTTTCCAAAGAATGGAAATGATGCTAAAAATGCTCTACCTTCAGCAATTTCTAAAATGGAAAAATAAATAAATTAGTCACTAAACTTTGCTCATTAAATAACTTCTGTACTATAGGAAGTGTGTGATACTGTAACTAATTCTCTGAACTGAAATCCACCTGTACATCTAAAATAATTTTTAAGAAAGGTGATTCATTCAAGTGACAAAGCCATATGTCAACATTCCATCAGCAATATTCTGTCACTGAAAGACGTCTGTCATTGTTGCTATTTATTTCTACAAAAACTATCAATCTCTCATTTATTGCTCCAATAATCATTAGCAATTCATTTAGTCTTCTCAGTTTTAAATCTTTATGACAAAATTAATGCCGACTTTCGTGCCTGACGAATAAAACTTTGCCTTCATGACACCAGATGCGTATTTTTTGATCTGCTGAAAATACAAAAACAGTATTAATTTTGTTTATATTGCACAGCATCTAGATATATTAATTCAGGATGCAGATGGGTGGGCTCGACTTTCATTTTCGTGAAGTTTTTAACTACACAACACCTAGTAGGCTGCATTTCCTAAAACTTATTTTAAAACTGACGTACGTTCTACCGAGGGTTTGTTTCTAGACTAGGATATTTTCATCTACAGCAATGACAGTTTATTGGCAATTCCTACCGGTCTGCGGCACTATTATAGGAAGTACAAAAGGAAGTTAAATTTCACCACAAGTAATAAAACAAGTTTTCTATATAGTATAATCATGTATATGCCATCTACTTTTAACACAACCCTAAAACCAAAAGTATGGAGCTAAATGCTCTTTATTCGAACAAAACAAACGCCTAAAGCTTACCTATGTTTGATAGGTTCCTTTACTCAGTAGCACATTATGTGCTCCTCATATGAACGATTCTCCTTTACCGAAACAAACCGTGTATTTCACAAAGGGCACATTAAGTTCATTTTTTCTTCTATATAACAATAACTTCTTTTTATTCTGCGTTTTGACACACCATTCTTGGCTTTACATTCAACATTCAACAGCACAGAACATACACTACCACTAACAAGTTCTTGCTACCAACTTCAGAAATTCTTGGCTAGGGCAATAAATGATTTTGAATATACCTACTTATATCCCGGTCATAATGGCACAAATGTTGCGTAGTTTAAAAAAAATAGTGAAAGTAATATAAATCACCAATGAAACGGATGTATTACCTTAAAATAAATTCTATAAGTTGTAATCATCATTTGGTCCGCTATTTTCCCATTCCCCGAAAACATCATATTCTCCCGGATCCCGACTATGGCATTGAATTTTCAGTCTGGCTCAGGCTTTACATATTCAAACCTTAGCCTAGAAACGGCTAGTGTGGAAGAAATGATTATTTCCATTACATTCTACCGGCTTTGCAGCGGTCCAGTGGGTTTAAAATATCCGACGAATGCGCTCTGCAAAAAGTCGGGAATTTTTAAACCCACTATAATGATAATGATGATAATGTTGATTAATAATGATAATGATGATTAATAATGATAATAATAATGATAATAATAATGATGATAATAATAATAATAATAATAATAATAATAATAATAATAATAATAATAATAATAATAATAATAATAATAATAATAATAATAATAATAATAATAATAATAATAATAATAATAATAATAATAATAATAATAATAATAATAATAATAATAATAATAATAATAATAATAATAATAATAATAATAATAATAATAATAATAATAATAATAATAATAATAATAATAATAATAATAATAATAATAATAATAATAATAATAATAATAATAATAATAATAATAATAATAATAATAATAATAATAATAATAATAATAATAATAATAATAATAATAATAATAATAATAATAATAATAATAATAATAATAATAATAATAATAATAATAATAATAATAATAATAATAATAATAATAATAATAATAATAATAATAATAATAATAATAATAATAATAATAATAATAATAATAATAATAATAATAATAATAATAATAATAATAATAATAATAATAATAATAATAATAATAATAATAATAATAATAATAATAATAATAATAATAATAATAATAATAATAATAATAATAATAATAATAATAATAATAATAATAATAATAATAATAATAATAATAATAATAATAATAATAATAATAATAATAATAATAATAATAATAATAATAATAATCATAATTTGCAATTTTGTTAGCCCACCCAGAAATATGGATCCGTTGTGGGTTCCAGCTGGCACCTACAACGCCCAGTGCCTCGACCAACAATGGATTGGACCCCCTCCAGCTCCGGGATTGGAACCGTTGCGGTACCATACCTAACGGATGGAGAATTCGCGGAAGGGGTTGAAGAAGATGCTGTCTTCCTGCAGCAGCATCACCAACGCTCACAGCCGCGTAGGCGAATGGATGTACAGAGAGAATGTTCTCAAAACTATGTTCTGAAACGCAGCGACTGGAATGATTCCTGCGGGATATAGCAAGGGCTTATCCAGGTGTGGGAAAAGCACCCATGACCGCTGACATTGACAACTGTCAGTGTCATGAGTGTCTGTAATAAAATCAACATTTCTCCAAAAATAAGGCCTAAAGAGCCTCTTTCATCGGTCACGCACCAATTAATTAAACGGCCCTTTTCAGGGCCATCACAAGGTTTCCGTAGAGTGGGTTGTACTGTTCGCCACAACAAAGAAAGTCCCAGAGGAATGAGAGGAAAGAGGGTTTAGGCATTATTATTATTATTATTATTATTATTATTATTATTATTATTATTATTATTATTATTATTATTATTATTATTATTATTATTATTATTATTATTATTATTATTATTATTATTATTATTATTATTATTATTATTATTATTATTATTATTATTATTATTATTATTATTATTATTATTATTATTATTATTATTATTATTATTATTATTATTATTATTATTATTATTATTATTATTATTATTATTATTATTATTATTATTATTATTATTATTATTATTATTATTATTATTATTATTATTATTATTATTATTATTATTATTATTATTATTATTATTATTATTATTATTATTATTATTATTATTATTATTATTATTATTATTATTATTATTATTATTATTATTATTATTATTATTATTATTATTATTATTATTATTATTATTATTATTATTATTATTATTATTATTATTATTATTATTATTGCTATTATTGTTATTGCTATTATTGTTATTGCTATTATTGTTATTGCTATTATTGTTATTATTATTGTTATTATTATTATTGTTATTATTATTATTGTTATTATTATTATTGTTATTATTATTATTATTATTATTATTATTATTATTATTATTATTATTATTATTATTATTATTATTATTATTATTATTATTATTATTATTATTATTATTATTATTATTATTATTATTATTATTATTATTATTATTATTATTATTATTATTATTATTATTATTATTATTATTATTATTATTATTATTATTATTATTATTATTATTATTATTATTATTATTATTATTATTATTATTATTATTATTATTATTATTATTATTATTATTATTATTATTATTATTATTATCATCATCATTATTATTAATTATTTATTATTATTGTTATTATTATTATTTTTTTTCCAACCAACGACCCTGCGCTGGCACTTCATTTTGTTTTTTATCCGATGTGCTACGTTCTTGCCCATTTAGCACACAGTTATAAATACTGGATGAAATACGCAAAATATGCCACTAATATCAACTTAGTACATATTGTCACCCAGTTATCGGGAAGCACCACAAACAACAGCTGAGAAGGGGCCGGAGACCACGCCACGCCCACTCATCTGTCTCCTGTCACTAACTGAGGGGTGATTTGCGGTAGTGTCACCGGTCCCTCGTTGTTTCTCTCCCCTTCTCCGGTGGTCTGGAACGTTCGGTGATTAGAGACTTCTAGAAAAACACTGACATTCCTATAAAAAGGGTTTCAGAGAGACAGTTAGTTAGTGTTTGACGTGCTAGTGAAGTAGCGCCGTGTACGTGCATCGGAACGATAACGGACGAACTGGTGAATCGTAATTGTGTGCATTACGTAATTTTGTGTAATTGGCAAGTGTTTAACTGTAAGTCGGTGGAAATAAAGAACATTTTTGAGTGGTGAAATTGGACTTTTCATTTCACGAACCCACAAGTCACACTGGTGTCAGGAAGCGGGAAGATAACATCACCGAACACTACAGCCATGGAATCCGCATTGGAAATGCTTTTGGCGAAGATGAACGAGTTAACAGAGAAAACAGAAGCGGCAAACAACAACCTCACCGCCGAGTTGAAACAAATGAAGACGGCCAACGACAACATCACCGCGGAACTGAAACAAATGAAGACGGCCAACGACAACATCACCGCGGAACTGAAACAAATGAAGACGGCCAACGACAACATCACCGAGAAGATGGAAGAAATGAAGGCCGAGTTAACCACAGAAATGAGAGCAGCGAACGGCAGTCTGGCCACGGAAATGAAGGCGGCGAACGAGGCTCTCGCCGCAAAGTTCGAAGAACAGTTGGCCGGCGTAAAAGACGTCACAGAGTTAGGCGAGCGCGTCGAAGACCTGGCGAGCCGCGTTAATGAGCTGGAAGGAAAAGCCGACAGCAGCGTGAAGTCCCTGAACGCCATGGTGGAGGACGTCGTCGGCAGGAAGCTGAAGGATTTAAAGACCGACGCGCCGGGACGCGACACAACATCTGCGCGCGTCAAACCTCCCAAGTATGACGGCGCGTCAACGTTTGAGGTCTTCCGCCGCCAGTTCGACACAGTGGCCAGGCACAACGGATGGTCACTGGAGGAGGAGGCCACACAGTTAATAGCCAGCCTCCAGGGAAGAGCCGCGGAAGTCCTAAACGCGGTGCAGACGACGGCGGCGCCCAAGGACATCTGGGAAGCCCTGGAGAATCGCTTCGGGAACCACCGCTTAGCCGCAGCATACCGCAGCCAGCTAAAGGCAAGGTCACAGCAGCCGGGGGAGACGCTGCAGGAGTTCGCCATTGCGATCGAGCAGCTGGCTAGCAAGGCCTTGGTTGACCTGCCACTGGAGTTCGTATCCCGGGAAGCCGCCTACAATTTTGTCGACGGGGTACGGGACACGGAGATTCGCCAGCGCCTAATGCTCGGGGAATATAAAACCATCCACGAGGCGCTGACAGCGGCATTAAGGATGGAGGCGGCCAAAATAACATCCATCCCGACGTCGAGAACGAGGAGTGTCTGCTACGCCGGAGACAGAAGACCAGCTGAGGGACGCCGGCGAACACCTAGTGGCCTGTGTTGGGGGTGTGGACAGCCCGGACACCTGCAGAGAGACTGCCCACACCAGGAAGAGCAGCCGGAAAACGAGTAAGGGCCGTCGTGGAGAGGGGCACGTCGGCGCCATCACCACCATCCCCTCGAGTGACACTGCGCGCCGTCAGCCGGCGTATGGATGACAGCCTCATCGCGGACGGTTGGATAAGAGGAAAGCCGTGCCGCGTGCTGGTGGACACCGGGGCGGCCGTGACCATCATCAGACCTGACGTGGCGAAGGGTTTGCCGACAAGGAAGCCAAGCCGGCCATACCAGCTTGTCACGGCATCGGGCGACACCTTGCCTGTGAAGAGGGAGGCCCTGCTGGAGCTGAATTTGGGACGGAGTGCCGTGCGTCTGTGGGTGTTCGTCGCGAAGGTGGCTGAGGATGTGATTCTGGGACTGGATGCCCTCAGGAGCCACGAGGCGACGGTCGACGTCGGCAAGAAGGTCCTGCGGCTTAACGGAGAAGAGGTTATACTCCCTCAACCTGAAGAGCGCCTTGGAATTTGCAGGGTCGTCTTGGACGAAGACGTGGTTGTCCCCGCGAGGAGCGAGGTGGTGGTGACGGCGCGACTGGAGGGCCAGAGAACCAGGAACATGATGCTGGACCAGAAGACGCCTGTAAACGGACTGTGTGTAGCCAGGGCATTGCTGCCGTGCCGAGAGGAGGTGCCCGTGAGACTGCTAAATCCTACGGACGCCGATCACGACGTCCAGGCCGGGACGGAGTTGGGAATGTGCGAGCCCGTGGTGAGCGTAACAGCTATCGACGAGACACAGGAGCCGGCGCCGAAGCAACACCTGGGGCCCCGGCTAGAAGGCTTGGTGGAGAGGGCGGCCGACCACCTGACCACAGAACAGCTGGAGAAGGTTCGACAACTGCTCAGGCGGTATCAGCGCGTCTTCAGCCAAGGTGATAGTGACTACGGCCGCACGGACAAAGTGCTTCACCGCATCGACACCGGGGACGCCCGGCCTATTCGGCAACCACATAGACGCGTTCCGCTGGCGAAGCAAGGGGCGGTACGAGACATGCTGGAGGACATGAGATCCAGGGGAGTGATTGAAGAGTCTGACAGCCCTTGGTGTTCCCCTGTAGTCTTGGTGACAAAGAAGAACGGCGAGCTGCGCTTCTGCGTAGACTACAGAAAGTTGAACGCCGTCACCCGGAACGACTGTTTTCCCTTACCCCGGATTGACGACACCCTGGACACGCTAGCTGGTGCACAGTGGTTCTCGACCCTGCACCTGAAGTCGGGCTACTGGCAGGTAGCTCTAGACCCGAGAGACAAGGAGAAGACTGCATTCTCGACGGGCCAAGGGCTCTGGCAGTTCACGGTTATGCCCTTTGGCCTCTGCAACGCACCAGCTACCTTCCAGCGCCTTATGGAGTCAGCGATGAAAGGGCTGACTTACGATGCCTGCCTGCTATACCTGGACGACATCATCATCGTCGGGAAGACTTTTGAAGATCACCTCGAGAACCTGAGTAAGGTGCTACAGAGACTGCAAGCGACCAACTTGAAGCTGAACGCGAAGAAACGCCAGCTCTTCCGCAAGGAAGTTAACTACTTGGGCCACATAGTCTCGGCAACCAGAGTGGCCACAGACCTGGAGAAGACACAGGCTGTGAGAGATTGGCCTCGCCCAAAGGATAGGAAAGAGTTGCGCAGTTTCCTGGGGCTGTGCAGTTATTACCGCCGCTTCATAAAGGGGTTCTCCAACATCGCAAAACCCCTCACCCGCCTGACGGAGGAACACCGGCCTTAGGTGTGGACAGAGGACGCCGAAAACGCTTTCCAGCACCTAAAGGAGACCCTGTGCAGTGCTCCAATTTTGGGTTTCCCACAACCGGGTGGCGCCTTCATTGTGGACACCGACGCCAGCGACCATTGCATTGGAGGCGTCCTGTCGCAGATCCAGGACGGCCATGAGCGGGTGATAGCCTATTACAGCAAGACGCTATCCAAGGCAGAGAAGAACTACTGCGTCACCCGACGGGAGTTACTGGCGGTAGTAAAGACATTGGAGCACTTCCACAAGTACCTGTACGGTCAGCCATTCCACCTGAGGACTGACAGGACTGACCATTCCGCCCTAACCTGGCTATTGAGCTTTAAGAACCTGGAAGGCCAGACAGCACGTTGGGTCCAGAGGCTACAGGAGTACGACTTCACCTCGGAACATCGTAGAGGGAAGAGCCACGGTAACGCTGACGCCATGTCCCGAAGACCCTGTCCGGAAGAGTGCGGCCAGTGTACAAGAGTGGAGGAGAAGGAGCGTGCCGCAGCAGTCGGAGTCGTCACGGCAGTGCCTGCGGATGGCTGGGATAGCGCAGGCCTGAGGAGGGAGCAGCTGGCGGACGCAGACTTGGGGCCACTCTTGAGGGAAGTGGAGGCAGGGACGAGACCAACCTGGGAGGACATCGCACCGAGGAGCGCCACCTACAAGTCGTATTGGGCTCAATGGGACTCGTTGAAGACCAAAGAGGGCGTGCTGTTCCGGGTATGGGAGTCACCCGATGGGAAGACGCAGAGAGAACAGTTAGTACTTCCCCGGAGTAAGGTCCCGGAAGTCTTGGAGGAAGTGCACGCTGGTACTTCGGGAGGACACCTGGGAGCGAACCGAACGATCGACAAACTTCGGCAGCGATACTACTGGCTGAGACTCCGAGCAGATGCCGAGAGATGGTGCCGTCAGTGTCACGTGTGCGCGGCGAGTCGTGGCCCCCAGACTAGGAGCCGGGGTCGCATGCAGCAGTACAACGTCGGAGCGCCATTCGAACGGATCGCCGTTGACATTGCTGGACCGTTCCCAGTTTCCGACCGAGGCAACAAGTACCTAATGGTGGTCGTGGACTACTTCACCAAGTGGCCGGAGGTGTATGCCATCCCAAACCAAGAGGCAAAGACAATCACAGACTGCCTCGTGAAGCAAGTGTTCTGCCGATTTGGGATGCCGTTAGAGCTACACAGTGACCAGGGTACCAACTTTGAGTCCAACCTAATGAAGGAGGCACTACAAAGGCTTGGGGTGAACAAGACCCGCACGACACCTCTACATCCCCAGTCGGATGGCATGGTCGAAAGGTACATCAAGACCTTAGAGGAACACCTGAGGAAGGTCGTGGCCAGCCATCAGCGAGACTGGGACGTCAAGGTGCCACTGTTCTTGCTGGCCTACCGCTCATCTACACACGACACAACTGGGATGACGCCAGCCAGCTTAATGTTCGGCCGAGAGTTACGCCTCCCTTGTGACCTGGTTTTTGGAAGCCCTCCGGAAGCGAAACAGCCAGCGATCGAGTATGTGGAGAACTTGGTGGACCATCTCCACGACATGCACGAGATGGCTCGCCAGAACATCCAGAAGGCGAGCGACCGCATGAAGACCAGGTATGACAGGCAAGCCAACAGCCAAGGGTTCCAGCAAGGTGATCTAGTCTAGTTGTACCGTCCTACCCGGACCAAGGGACGGTGCCCGAAGCTCCAGCAGCCATGGCAA
Organism: Mantis religiosa; assembly: GCA_030765055.1. Taxonomy (NCBI): domain Eukaryota; kingdom Metazoa; phylum Arthropoda; class Insecta; order Mantodea; family Mantidae; genus Mantis; species Mantis religiosa. The sequence continues at coordinate 13,062,513 of CM060953.1, read as the reverse complement.
GGACCGTACCGGGTGGTGAAGAGGATTAACGACGTTGTCTACCGCATCCAGAGGGTTCCCCGAGGGAAGATGTTGGTGGTACACCTGGATCGTCTAGCCGGCTATGATGGTGCTGTTCGGGACGACCAGCTTTGAGGAGGGAGCAGTGTCACCCAGTTATCGGGAAGCACCACAAACAACAGCTGAGAAGGGGCCGGAGGCCACGCCACGCCCACTCATCTGTCTCCTGTCACTAACTGAGGGGTGATTTGCGGTAGTGTCACCGGTCCCTCGTTGTTTCTCTCCCCTTCTCCGGTGGTCTGGAACGTTCGGTGATTAGAGACTTCTAGAAAAACACAGACATTTCTATAAAAAGGGTTTCAGAGAGACAGTTAGTTAGTGTTTGACGTGCTAGTGAAGTAGCGCCGTGTACGTGCATCGGAACGATAACGGACGAACTGGTGAATAGTAATTGTGTGCATTACGTAATTTTGTGTAATTGGCAAGTGTTTAACTGTAAGTCGGTGGAAATAAAGAACATTTTTGAGTGGTGAAATTGGACTTTTCATTTCACGAACCCACAAGTCACAATATGTAATGATATTTCTCTGAATTTTCTGTACATAGATAGCTATTAAAGGATAATAATTGTTGTAAAACTGATATATAAAACATATCATCGTACATTCCTTACGGCGGCGTCTAAATATTATTTATTACGAAATATTACTAATAAGTGCTTCTTTATTATATTGTTTATTTCGAAATATTACTAATAAGTGCTTCTTTATTCTTAACTGATTGGGAATCACGGTGAATAGCTGCGAAATATTACCAAGGAATTAATAAAATTTGTTACCAAGAAATTCATAAAATTTGTGCAACGCCACTGCATACATCCCGCCCATCCCTGCACCACTCCCACATTGCCAAGGCTCCACGAAAAACGACAGTCAGCTGTTTCACCCACTAGCCAAACACTTACCGGTGGATGACAAACTTGTATGAATTAGGCAGATGCAGGGATGGGAGCTTCCTTTTGTTGATTACATGCTTTGGCAGTTTTTATTCTTTCAAGTGCATCACATGTACTACAAATTAGCTTGGTTGGGATTAATTTCCCCTTTCTTCTCAGTCGCTCCTCGCTCGCTCGTGCTGGCTGGCTGTATACAGCCAGAAGGTTTTTGCTGCGTGCCCACCCATTAAGGGTTTTTCCGCAGGTAGGATTATAAATGAAAGATGTAGGATGAAGGTGATGTAGGTTTTTGATTGGAAGTTAATTTTGAGGTTACCAAGGTACCTTCGGGTCGAAAGAGAGGATGCAGTACTTAGCACCCATTTTGTTTTGTTTTAAATATTTTGTAATTTAGTTGGGGAGAAATTTAGATGCCAAACAGCTTGGAAGAATTATGAGGAGCTCAGCTTTAGCTGCTGATAGGTTCAGCTCCTGTGTTATCTAGGGTGCCCGCATGCCATACGGGGGACCCGATGCAGTCTAGATCGACGTCTAGTGGGGTCATAATTTCCCAGTGATCTGACAAGGGCGCTTCTGTGAGATGGTAAACTTGCGTATAATTTTGAAGCCCGGCGCCTAATTTCATCCTCCACGTATGGAAGACCCGATGCTTCGTGGAGCAACCTGGTAGGGAAATAACGTCCCACAGAATAAATAGACCGCAGTCCTTTATTCTGTGCACGTTGAAGCCATGCTAAACAGCTGTCTGCTGCCATGCCCCAGATCTCGCAGGCATATAGCATCACCGGGATTACCAGCGCTCGGAAGAGGTACAACTTCATGCGGACTGGCATCGAGGTAGACCCCAGCATTGGGTAAAGGGAAGCAATTGCTCCCTGTACCTTTGCCGAAAGGTCCCTGATGTGCCGGCGAAAAGTTAAACCTCTATCCAAGTTGACACCAAGGTACTGGACAGAGTTAGACCACTCTATCCTTCGACCTCGGTAGCTGAAGTTGGAGCAGTCTGCGGGGGTGTGGCGCTTTGTAAAAAGTATGGCGTGGCTTTTGTCCGGATTTACGGACATCCGCCAACGCCGACACCACTGTTGTGTTAGGCGGAGATGTCTTTGAATGGGGTTGAAGGCTCTGAGAATGTGTTTGTCCTTGCAGAACAGAAACACGTCGTCAGCGTATTGTGCCATTTCGACTCGTGGTTCTGTGGGGAAATCTGCCATAAAGACGTTGAAGAGGGTGGGGGATAGCACAGAGCCTTCGGGGACTCCGCCTCTCACTGGCCTTAGTGTTGATGTTTTCCCCGCGACTGAGACTTTAAAAGTGCGATGTCGCAAGAAGCTGTGTAGAATGTTGATCACTTGAGTTGGGAGCCCCAGATGGATCATTTTGTGTAGGAGTCCGGCATGCAATGTCGTAGAGAAGGCCTTCTCGACATCCAACGAAACTGCGGCCGTGAAGGCGCCTTCCTGGAAACCCAGGGCGGCGGTCTCCACCACACGCAGCAACTGCTGAACTGTCGAGTGCCCAGGACGAAAACCAAATTGGTGGTCAGGAATGGCTTGAATGTCTACCAATATTGGGGACAAACGAGCAAGAATTAGCCTCTCGAGAACTTTCGAAAGGGTGGAGAGGAGGCTAATGGACCTGTAGCTGGATGGGTGTACCGGGTTCTTCCCAGGTTTCAATATGCAAATCACCCGGGCCTCTCTCCACTCTCGTGGAAAGTACCCAAGGGCGAGGCAGATATTGAAAATCCTGGTCAGGAAGAGAATCGCATTGAAGGGAAGATGGCGCAGCATTAGGGGAGTCAGCCCGTCCGGCCCCGCCGCCTTCTTTGGTTTGAGACGTTGGAGTACGCCTTGGACTTCACTAGGTCGGATGGTAGGGAGTCTCTCCGCATCCTCAGGAGGGTGACGTAAGAAACGACGCACCTCCCGACGGACGCGTTCAGAAAAGTTATCGTCCTTGGGGTCATCTCTCGGACACATAGTACGCTCAAGATAGTCAGCGAACGCATTGGCTTTGGCTTGGGGTTCATAGGCCAGGCCCTGGGTGCCGTGAATGGGAGAGGTGTACTGACCTCTGTGTTTTCTGAGGGCTTTGGCTATCCTCCACACGTCGCCATCCTCGACGCGCAACCTGGCCATTTTGTCCTCCCACGCTTGCACCTTGTGCTCGCGCAGACGGACACTGACCTCTCGACGTAAACGTCTTAGGAGCGCTCGATTATGTGGCGTGCTGTGACGTTGGTATAATCTCCGTGCTGCCCAGGATCGCCGGATTAGAAGAAGGATGTCCAAAGGGAGGACATCGGGATGAAGAGGAGCCGGAGCATGGACTGTCAAATTAAAGGTGGTGCGCTTCACGATGGAAGTGAAGGATGAGACGGCGTTATCCAGGGTAGGGATATTTGTGATTTTGGGATTTGGCGGGATGGAAGTGCGGAGGCAGTTCCTGACGCCTTCCCAGTCGACCTCTCACGTTTGAAGCGAGATGTCGTGACTGGCAACCCTTGTGTTGATCTCTGTCAACACTGGATTGTGATCTGAATGTAATGCATTTAATTATGTGAGTGTGAGATGGTATGGTAGATGTTTTGTGATTGCGAAGTCTATGACTGAGGGCAGTCCTCCTCCTCGCGGGTAATGAGTGGGTTGCCAGGGGCCCTGTACTTGAAGTTGAGGGTCCGCATCTATAAGGCGAATGATTTCATTGCCTCTTGCATCCGCCCGACGACCGCAATGCCAACGTTGATGTTTAGCATTGAAATCGCCGGCCATGATAGCACAGGGATATAGGGCTAGGATGGATAGATAGTCGTTGGATACAAACTGTCGGTTTGGTGGATGATACACAGAGACTACCAAGACCTCTAAACCACCAAGGTGCATACTAATGGCCGTGGCCTCTAAGGTTTGTAGAGGTGGGAGCTGGATGGGCTGATGGACCACATTTTGCCTCACCAAGATCGCAGTTCCGCCACCTGGGCGTCCCTGACGATCCGTACGATGGCAGATGTAGCCCGGAAGACGGAAACGGAAGTCTGGTGAGATGCGTTTCGCTGACTAGAATGACGTCTAGGGCATTGTCTCGGGTAAAGTGAAGCAGCTCGCTCCCCTGACCTGCTAGGCCGCACGCATTCCAAAATGCGAATCGAAACGAGGTACGTGACCTAGTTCGATGCGCCATCTCGGAGCTGTTGCGTGCCTGCGGTCAGGAGGGCCATGGCCTCCATTGCCACCAGCATCTTGCTGGCCGGATCTGTGGCTGTGAAGAACTTCACAACGAGCTCACAGATTTTCTGTCCATGTGTCTGCAACAGCTGCTGCAGCCACTTGAACACATCCGTGAGGTCGAGTGTAGCTGTCATGGGAACGTTGTTTGTGTGGGCAACTTGGTTGTGGGGAGAGGCTGATCTGGAACGAATGGGTGCAGGTCTTCCTCCCGCCCTTTCATCCCTAAGCTGTCTAGGAGGCATGGGCTCGCCATGATTCTCCTGTTCAGCAGGATTTTGGGGCTCCCTAGGAAGCCTCCCTCCATTCCTACCATTATTGTTGTCGATTCGTTTTTGAGCTGGGGCCCGCTTTTCTTTGCGTGGCTGTGTGGGAGGGTTGTGTGTCTCCCGTGACGTTTTAGGTCCATCAGAGGCCCCTTGTGCTACTTGAGCGTAACTTCTTGGCCTATCGGCATCCCGCTGAGTCGTGGGCACACTGGATCTGGTTGATGGGACCGGTCTTGGGTCCGCCCCCGCTGGTGAGGTCCTCTGCTGTTGCTGTTGTCTCACTGTGGGCCTGTTCGCTGCTATAACTGCCTTTCTGGCAGGACAGCCGCCGTAGCAAGCTACATGTGCTCCTTTGCAGTTAGCACAAGTGGGCACATCTGTGGGTGACCTTGGACAAACTTCTTTGTCGTGGGCTTCACTACACCTCAGGCAGCGTGGTGTCCTCTTGCAGAACTGGCTGGAGTGGTTGAATCCCAGGCAGTGATGGCATTGAGGTGGACCGCCAGAGCTCCTCAGTGGCTCAATCTTTACTCGGAGGTAGCAGATCGTAGAGACTCCATCTAGCTTCCCTTCCGGATCGTTTGCCCGTTCCACTATCACGAGGAAGAGTGGGATTGGGACAGGGCCTGGCTGACCCTGTGGAGCTGGTCTGGTCATCTGCCTGACCAAGCGGGCTGAATGCCCTGGCAATTGAGGTCGTCGATTATGTCACCCACCGGTGTGTCCCCTGGTAGGCCTCTGATGACCCTCTTGACGTCACGGCTCTTATCTAGGCCGAAGGTGAAGTAAGGGATGGACTTCCTGTCCAGTGCCCTTAGCATAAGCTGGTAGTCTTCGGCGTTACTCGCCTGGAAGACATTTCGGCTCTTCCTCCTGGTGACCCTGCATGACACCGAGAGGGTTGGCATGACCTCCTTTAGGAAGCCCACCAAGCCCCGGAAGTCATCCACGATCACGGGAGGAATGTGCCTCCTGGGTGGTCCAGAACGACTGGACGTGCCAGTTGTCTCCAGGTGAGGGGCTCTTCTCTCCCTTCGCCGGTTGGTCACGGTGCGAAACTCAGCCTCATCAACATCTGTAGAGATGTTCGATGAGCTGTGTTCCCCATCGGAGTCTTCCATCCTGGAGGATGAATGCCTTGGAACCGCAGTTCCGTCGGTGAAATACTCCTCGTCAGAGGAGGAGTTGTAGTTTACTATTATTATATTTGCTGGTGACTAAAACTTCGGCGAAAACCATGCGTAGAGGTTATGATTCGTTTTCCATCTCTCGTATATTTATGTTACTGTCGCCTTACACTTTGCATTAAAAGTGTTTATTTTCGTTCATTTAGTAGTTCAATTTCATTATTTATTTTCTACGACTTAACCTATTGAAGGAGCTCCAATGCTCTGCGATTTCGAATATGCGATAAAGTTATGAGATGTTTCCTACACGTGATCTACTACACTTATCGCCATCTACAGGTGATGTACAGATCATATCAACTTCCAGTACCGTAAAAATTTGTGATAAAGAATTGTGGATGTGGTTGCACGGTAGGCGATAGGCACGCAGTACTTTTTATCTCAATCCCATCAATATCTTACGTCGAAATCACTCACGTTTGCATTACGCGGAAGTAAAAGTTACTGCTTTTTATTTTCGCATTCTTTTGTACGTGGTCTGTTTTAAATATCGCTAATGGGATTTAGAGGAAACGACCTTCGCGATTGGGTTTTTCGCGGTGATATTAACCACTTAGTATTTATGTGTTCCATACGGCGGGCAGCTAAAAGTGAATTGCTAAAGATTTTTTCTGAGATATATCCCAACGGTCCTTTTCAGTTATTTCCATCACCTCCTTCTCTTTACGGGACAGATGTGTGGGACTCTATTTCGTTGTACAATAGGAACACGAATGATTTCCACTCTAACAATTACTTATCCTTCACCACCATCATGCTTTATTTTCTTTGTTGTTCGTTCAGCTGGTCCTCACCTCTAACCTATCCATGGACATTGAACACGTCATACATTTATGGTAAATACATAATGAATAGTACATTGATGCTTTTAAGTTATTGTTTGAATCTTGCATTCTGTTTAGATTAAATGCGCCAGGTCGTGGTTTGCTATAATTAAAACATTATCCCTTCGTTGAGCTACTGGGACTGACCTTCACCAAGTAACGGAGAACACACATATAAATTTTCCTCAGGAAGCGATTTCAATGTTCACGTACTTATTCTGTCTGGCGTGTTCTCAGTTAAAACACCAAGCAGATGCGTAGCTTTTAAATAACATAAACGTTAGTGGATTTGCCAAATGAAAACAATTGAAACTCGTTCAACTTTCAACAGATAACGCACATATCCCTTCAAAATTCAGTCTCTGATTTCCTTAATTTAGTAGTATTAAAAACCTGGCACTTACCAGTCAATATTTTGAACTTAATTATTTCTACCTGTTTTTACGTTATTAAATTAATATTCTCTTAATCGATGCTATAAATTATTTCAGAGAGTGTTCCAAGATTTATCAAATTATTGTTACGAACAAAAGCTGAATCACAGAGTAGCATTTCAAATTTAAGAACGTTAATAGGGGATTCTTTGAATGTAATGTTACCTGATTTATACGAGCATTCTATTTCATGCATGTGTGCATATTTACATATAGCTTTGTTTACGTTATCAATCTTCCTACAATGAGAGTATATCGTTATCACGCCACTCACATTCTGTTTAGGATTATCATACAGCCAAGATTTAATGTTTCTGTTACTAAGTGGAAATACTGTTTTCTACTCAAAAGTTAGCTATCGAAATTTCACCATAAACTGACATGTATTTCGAATCTTCCTGAATCCTCTAAAAAAATTTAAAACAAGATTCAGTATATCGGTGTGTGTATGTGTGTGTTAAGAACTAACTCCAAAAAAATCTGTTAAATACCAAACGGTGTACTTAAGTTTCCTTCAATATACAGTACGATTTTCCGGAAAATCACCTTCCATCTAAAACCCTTTGCACGAAAAGATATTGTAACCTTTTATTCCTCAAAAATGGCTACCAAGGATTGACGTTAAAATGTCGTATGTTTAAGACAAATAAAACGTATTAGCTTGGATTTATTCGACATATTCTTTGGAGTCTTCTTCATTCCGAATGACTTTTGCTTAGCTGGCAAAACGTTAAAGATACACAAAATTTTACTGCACAAAATCTAGATTTTGTTTTAAATCACACAATTTAATTATATGTGCGCACGCGTGTTAAGTTCATTTGCGAAATGTTCCGTTTAATTGCTTTGAATTTTCAAATAATTTTTTTCTAAAATGGAAAGTAGTTGTTTTGTTACTCTTTACTTTTCTTTCGTAGTCTTGCGAGGACCATGGAATTTAAAAACTTCGTGTTCTTTGAAAATATGGCTTGCTTTACCCACTGTTAGAATGAAATGTGCAAATACAAGAGTAAGTTGAGCGTTTATCTGCGTTAACAAGAGGTAGGTGAAAAACCTTTTGCCAAAATACTTTGTAGAAAATTGAGCAGAGAAAATCATGTGAATGTAGCTTCGATTCCGTTTTTCCTTTTCTCGCGATTATCTAAAAAAGCAACATTTTAAAGTGAAAAACAGGAGCAAATTGTAAAATAACAGTTAAACTACCAATTGTGTGGGGTAAATGAAATCAAGCAGTCACAACTGGTTATCATTATTTACAAACAATTACTCAGTTATGTATTGTGATAAAGATGACAACCGAAGTTCACCTTAACTCAGTTTGTTGTTATAAAATCGTCAGCCCAATGATAGCTTACACTCACCTTCGCTCTTTCTGCAAATAACCAGAGCAAACACGTCTCTTTAAGGGGAGGCATCTGTGAAAAATGCTAAAATCCAGAGTTTACATCAGAACTGCTTGAAATTTTGTCATTAGCTGGGGTATAGGGAATCTAGTTAAGCTTTTAAAATTCATCTTTCCATCTTAAATAGTTTTTTCAAAAAAAAAAAATATTTAGTGCTTTTTATAGTATGATTTTTGTATGTTATATAAAAAGTCCCATGTCATACAGTTTTTCTTTTAGAAACTTTAAATTTTAGATTCAGGTTTCCCTGTACATCAGTTATAAAGGTTGCTATACTTTTAAAGTGTGTATCAAGTATTTTTGGACAAAAAAAAATTATGTGAAAATATATTAAATTTTTCTTAATTTTTTGCAATTTTGAGATTTAAAAATTAATAATAAATAAACTATTTAATTTAAATAAAGAAAAATACCAACTTTTATTAAACATTTATTTAGGAATATGTATGCAAAGTTAAATACAAATTCGTTGAGAATTGCAGAAGTTGGAGCATTTTGAAGATACAAAAATGTTCAAAAATTGAAAGTGGAGAAAAATGAATTTAAAGATTTAGATAAAAATTACACTACTTTCTTTACTTTGAAAACTCCATGCATCATATGCAGGCTCTACAGCTATCTTATTGCCTTCTTTCTCTTTAATTTGGTTACCTTTGGCCTTTTTTTTATAATTTTTCTATCTACAATAGTTTTTACCAAAAAAATAATAATTTAATTTTTTGCTGCAATTCCTTTACATTGGGAAACATATTAAATTCTCTACAATTTTTGTTATAAATGATTGGAACTTTGGATTCTGGTTCCTTTAGATAATAGTTACAAAACTATATATGTATATTTTCATTTGCCGATGTCTAATGGTTCTGGAGGAGAAAATTTAAGGAATATGATAGAATTTTCTTGAATTTTTTTTCAATTTTCTTTTTTCAAAACCAATCATTATTAATTTTTTCATATACAGCCTAAATTCTTATTTAAAACTTATCTAGGGATATACATATATGCAAAACTTAAAGAAATTCATTGAAAACTTTAGTGTCTGGACTATAAGGAGTATTAAAAATGCTAAAAGTTGGACATGAAGAAAAATCTAGTTAGAAGCTCTAAATATAAACAACATTTTTTTCTATGTTTCAAAACCCTCCTGCACTATATGAAGACCACTAAGCTAGTTTAGTATCCTCTTCTGTTTTTAATCTAGTCACCTTTAACTGCTGCTTGGCAGATTTATATTTGCTCAATGAACTTTGATCACTTTGTTTTAGCTTTCACCTATCCGTAATACTGCTAATTTTGTTGCTAACAAGACTTACTTTGCTTGCTGCAACTTTTGCCTTAACTTTAAGTCTATCTTTATAACCCGTATTAAATTTACTAACAGCTGCAATCACTGCAATTTGCAATTTCTTTCTTAATACAAAAACTTATTTGTGACATTTACTCCATTGAAACTTTCATTAGCATTCTGTGCTTCTCCTTTAATACAACTTTCCCATAGAATAGTACTAACTAATCTCTTTATTTTTGTCTATGAGATGGAAACTGTAAGTAGAATAGTTCATGCAATTCATACCCATGGTCATGCAAAACTTCTGCATACAAATTTGACCCTTACCAATGCCCAGATATACATCAACCATTCTTCTATTTACATCAAAAGGTGACCTATTAGAATCAATGTTAACTCTTGGGCTATAATGTTTTCACTTAACATTTATCTCAAGCAGAGCATTCTAGTATCATTACTTACTATTATGGCTAGAACACCTTAAATTTTTATTATATTTTGCTTTGAAATAGCCACTGTACTCCTAACCTAACCTGGTATGAATCATATACCTACTGTTGCAACAAGATACAATGTTAAATCGGGCTTTATTCCTATTCTGAACAATAATAATGTAATATAAGCTGCTATCTATAGCTTTCATTTGCATGTAAATCATATTTCACAACCACTACATGTCAGTGGAAATCTTTGTTTACTTTCAAAAGTAGTAAGTGGGAAATAATATATAAAAATGGTAGCGGAAAGGTTCAGTAGCTTCCACAAACATCCAGAAGATGTCTCTGCATATTACCGCAGTTATAGAATCAAACTGCGTAGTTTAAACGTGAGAACTACATCAATTTCTTTGCGACACACTGGAAAAAGTAATATAAATGGACACGCCCACCCGCACATGGGCGTTTAAATAATGACGTAGCGGCTCTTTAAATGGCGCTAGGGCCTAACTGAGGGCAGATTCTGAAACTACAATGTTTAAGCATAATTTTAATGCAAAAAACGGAAAATGTCGTTTTTTGTCATTTTTGACGAAATTTCACCGATGCCTCCCCTTAATGTCCCTTTATGTCTCTGTTTCACGGACTAACTTGTGCTACTTGTAACTTCTCCGACGTGCATTTAACGTTTTCCTTCTATGCTACTCTGATTGATTAATTGATTCATTGTATATAAGGGTGTCAACTGCAGGGGTTATCACGCCTTTTCTCTGCTCTGCTTGCCTACTTTGACATAACTGGTAAACTACCCTGCACTGCACACGCTGCCTGCAGACTCCTCTCTATGGAGCTAGAACGCATTGCACTCAACCGAGCTGAACTGCGAAGCCGACCTCTTGAGGCTTGCTTTTGTACTTTCTTTTATATCCTGCTGGTCGCGGAAGATGTGTTCTAGAAGTAGAAGTCTTTCCATTGCCACAGTGCGAATGGTATAGAAGAAATCCCTCACGGTCACCTATTGGCTGTCCTTGCGTGCTCTTTTTACTTCTCACGCCAACAAACAACAAAGTTAATTTCTATTTCTCCATGGTAGGCACCCGTCGTGACATTATAAATAGGTACATTTTTTCCAACTCTCTCGAGAGTAAATGTTTGCTGAACATTAACGCTGAGCTATTGCTCATATGGCATCACGTATCAATATGATGCTAAAGCTTTCAATACCTCTTGTCGGAATCTGTGGATTATTTTGCCCCCTTTCAGCATTTTCATCCTTTAGGAATGACAAAACAAATTATCCAATGATGACGTGTGAGAAATGGTCCTTTTCTTATATATTCTAAGCAAGCCCAGCGCCCATCACCAGGCGTTTTAGGGAATAATGTAGTCGTTCATGGCCGCTGCCGCTCTACGGTGGTGAAAGGAATCATTGCGGCAGGGATAGGTTAGTCAAACCTTCTTGATCACCCAGCCGAACACAATACGAGGGGCTGTAAGTTTTACCCACATGAATATCTTATTAGCTGCATGTTGAAAGGTGAACCTTCTCTCTGGGAAGGAAAATAATCTTATTTTTTGTTTCATTCGTCGCAATGACACAGCCCATTACGATCAAGAAATGCATCTAAAACTAACTAAAGAACAACCGATAATAAAGATTAATACCTAAAGTAATCGCAGTTACTTATCCTGCATATATTAAACAGTATATTGATTTCATAGGTGAGGAGGTCCGTTCTTCGTGGAGTCATTTCAAAGAAATGAAAAGGATGTGAGGAGAGATCGACATAACTTTATTCAAGGAATGAACCAGCTAATGGACGTTAAATGATCAATTTACGTTATTATTCCATTGATTGCATGTAGTAATAAAAGGACATTAATAGAATTAAACATAAAGGACTTGGAACCTAACGTAATGATATTTACAGAACATCGTCTAAAACAGCAGGAAGTAATAGCAAATAATCATCAGGGTTATAATCTATTAACATGTTACTGTAGACAACAACATGCCAAGTCCAAAGTCCAAGTCGTATATTGACAGGCTGTTAACAGCCAGAAGGTTTTTGCTGCGTACCCACCCAGGTTTTGGGTCTGATCGCAGGTTGATAATTGTGATATTTACAGGATGATGTGTTTTTTTTTTGTTGAGGAAAATTTGTTGAGGTAGCTTTTAGCTCCTCATTAATTTTGTACAGGATGCCAAACCGCTTTTTTTGTTTACACCCTGGTGTTTTATTATTCCAAAGTGGGGTAAAATTTGTAGCCAAACAGCTCTTTTGGAGTTTTGGAATTTAGCTTGTGCTGCTGTAAGGATTAAATCCTTTGTTACCTCGGATGCCCGCAAGCCATACGGGGTACCCGGTAACGCCTGAAGCGGCGTCTCGCAGCGTCTTAGTCTCCTAGAGACCGAACCAGGGCGCTTATATGAGCAGGAATTTTATCGTAAAATTTTGTTGCCCGGCCACTTATTTCGTCCTCCACGTATGGGAGAAGGGAAGCTTTGTGAAGTAACCTCACGGGGAAAGAACGGCCCACAGAATAGATGGATCGGAGTCCTCTATTCTGTGTACGCTGAAGGTATGCTATCCAGCTATCGGCAGCCATGCCCCAGATTTCACAGGCTTACAACATAAGTGGGATTATCAGCGCTCGAAAGAGGTGTAGCTTTAAGCGGGCTGGCATCGAGCGCGAACCCAGCATTGGGTACAGAGAGGCAATAGCGCCCTGCACCCCTGCCGATAGTTCCCTGATGTGTCCGCGCAAAGTTAGGCCTCTATCAAGTTGAACGCCCAGGTACTTGATGGAATTAGTCCACTCTATCCTTCGGCCCCTGAAGTGGAATTTGGGGCAGTCAGCGGGGGTGTGGCGCTTCGTAAAAAGAATGGCGTGGCTTTTGTCCGGATTTACGGACATCCGCCAACGCCTGCACCATTCTTGTGTGAGACTGAGGTGTCTCTGAATTGGGTTGAAGGCTCTGAGTATATGTCTGTTTTTGCAGAACAACAACACGTCGTCAGCGTATTGTGCCATTTCGACCTGTGGTTGAGTTGGAAAATCTGCCATGAAAACACTAAATAGTGTGGGGGATAGTACAGAGCCTTCGGGGACTCCGCCTCTCACGGGTCTCAGTGTAGATGTTTTCCCCGCTACTGTAACTTTAAATGACCTGTGCCTGAGAAAGCTGTGTAGGATGTTGATTAGCTGTGTAGGTAGCCCCATTTGGATAAGTTTGAAGATCAGACCGGCATGCCATGTCGTGGAGAAGGCCTTTTCGACATCCAAAGATACCACTGCCGTGAAGGCGCGTTCCTGGTAACCCAGGGCCGCTGTCTCCACCACACGTAGCAGCTGTTGGGTAGTCGAGTGCCCAGGACGAAATCCGAATTGATGGTCAGGAATAGCTTGAACATCTCCCAAGATGGGAGTCATTCGGGTTAGGATTAACCTCTCGAATACCTTCGAGAGGGTAGAAAGGAGGCTGGTGGATCGGTAGCTGGAAGGATGTACAGGATCCTTCCCAGGCTTCAATATACATATCACCCGGGCCTCTCTCCACTCGCGAGGAAAGTGCCCCAAGGTGATGCACATGTTGAAGATCCTAGTCAGGAAAAGAACGGCATTGAAGGGAAGGTGACGAAGCATGAGGGGTGTCAGCCCGTCCGGCCCCGCCGCCTTGTTTGGTTTGTGGCGTTGGAGTATGCCCTGGACTTCACTGGGACGAATAACGGGAAGTCGTTCCGCGTCCTCGGGAGGGCGTTGAAAAAATCGGCGTACCTCCCTACGAACGCGTTCAGAAAAGATGTCGTCCTGGGGGTCCTCTCTCGGACATAGAGTGCATTCAAGGTAGTCAGCGAACGCATTTGCTTTGGCTTGGGGTTCATAGGCCAGGCCTTGGGTGCCATGGATGTGTGAGGTGTATTGACCTTTGCGATTCCTGAGGGTTCTGGCGATACGCCACACGTCTCCATTTTCAATGCGCAGTCTGGTCATTGTGTCCTCCCACGCTTGCACCTTGTGCTCACGCTGTCGGAGCCCGACCAGTCGACGTAAACGTCGCAAGATCGCGCGATTATGTGGCGTGCGGTGTCGCTGGTATAGTCTCCGCGCCGCCCAGGAGCGGCGGATAAGAAGGGTGATGTCTAAAGGAAGAACGTCTGGATGAAGAGGTGCAGGTCCGTGAACTGTTAGATTTTTGGCAGTTCGCGTCAGGATAGAAGTGAAGGATGAGATTGCACTCTCAATGTCAGGGATGTTTGTAACTTTTGGGTTCGGTGGAATGCAAGTGCGGAGGCAGTTCCTTACGCCTTCCCAATCGACTTCTCGCGTTTGAAGCGAGGTGTCATGACTGGCAACCCTAGTGTTGATTTCTGTCAGCACCGGATTATGGTCAGAATGAAGTGCGTTTAGTGACGTAAGAGTGAGATGAAATGGAAAAAGCTTTGTGATTGCGAAGTCAATGACTGATGGCAGTCCTCCACCTCGCGGGTAATGCGTTGGTTGCCAGGGACCCTGCACTTGAAGCTGTGGGTCTCCATCTATTAGGCGAATGATTTGATTGCCTGTTGCATCGGCCCGACGACCACAATGCCAACGCTGATGTTTTGCATTGAAGTCCCCAGCCATGATAGCAATTGGGTGTAGGTTTAGGATAGATAGATAGTCGTTTGTAACGAACTGCCGGTTGGGGGGTGATACACAGAGACCACCAGGACCTCAGTTCCGCCAAGGTCAAGACAGATTGCCGTGGCCTCTAGGGTTTGAAGAGGAGGGAGCTGGATGGTTTTATGGACTACATTTTGCCGGACAAGTACCGCTGTACCACCGCCAGGGCGGCCTTGGCGATCCGTGCGATGGCAAATGTAGCCCGGGATGCGGAAACGGGTGTCTGGACGGAGATGCGTTTCGCTGACTAGGATGACGTCTAAGGCATTTGCTCGAGCGAACTGCAATAGCTCGCCCCCCTGATCAACCAGGCCACACGCATTCCAGAATGCGAAGCGAAAAGATGTACGAGACCTAGTTCGATTCATCATTCTGTGATTGCTGGATACCAGTTGACAGTAGGGCAAGTCCCTCCATTGCAGCCAGCATCTTGCTTGCCGGGTCTGAAGCGCAGAAAAACTTCACTAAGGTCTAACAGATCTTCTGTCCATGTGATTGCAGCAAATTCTGCAACCACTTAAACACCTCCGTGAGATCCAGGGAAGCGGTTAGTTGGGAGGAGCTCGTTGCAGAGGGCACTATGTTGGTGTTGGCTGGGGAGGATGACCTAAGGGGAGCAGGCCTACCTCGATCCCTTTCGTCCCTCAACTGTCTAGGGGGCATAGGTTCAATATGCGCAACCATCACAGTCGGGTTCTCGGGTTGGCGATATAGTCTCCTCTCATTGAGGTCTGGTTTGGAAACTGCGTTTCTTGGGGCTGGGGCCCGTGTCTGTTTGTTTTTCTGTGTGGGTGCTGGTGTTTTCCCACGAGACGGTTTTGGGGTGTCAGAGGATCTTTGCACAACTTCAGCAAAAGATGGGCGCCGTTCAACCTGATGACGGTCTTCATTTGGTGGCTGCCTGCTGGATGTCGTAGCCTTGGAGACTGAGGAAGGAAGAGCCCTGGTCTCTTCCCTGGCTGGCGCTGGTTGAAGTTTTCTCTCCTGTGCCGGTCTTCTGGCAGCTATAACCGCCTTCCTTGTTGGGCAGCCACCATAGCAGGCAATATGCGCACCTTTGCATTTTGCGCAAATGGGCGCATCGGTAAGCGACATCAGACACTCCTCCTTGTCATGAGGTCCTACACAACGCAGGCAACGCTGCATTCTGCGGCAAAACCTGCTGGAGTGGTTAAACCCCAGACAATGGTGGCACTGAGGAGGGCCACCACAACTCCTGACGGCCTCGACCTTTACCCGGAGGTAACAAATAGTTTTGATACTATCTATCTTTGCCTCCGGGTCGCTGGTCCGCTCTACTATCACTAGATAGAGAGGGATGGGGATGGGACCAGGCTGACCTTGCGGTCCTGGCTTGGTCAGCTGCCTGACCAAGCGCGGCGTTATACCCTGTCGGGTGAGGTCATCGGTGATATCGCTTACCGGTGTATCCACTGGTAATCCTCTGATCACCCTTTTCAAGTCTCGTGCCTTGTCCAGGCCGAAGGTAAACTAGGGGATCTTCTTCCCCTCGAGTGCCCTGAGGAGTAGCTGGTAGTCCTCTATGTTGTTCGCCTTGAAAACAAAGCGGCTCTTCCTCCTCGTCACCTCGCATTTATTCGAGAGGGACGGCATTACTTCCTTTAGGAACCCCACCGACCCCCGGAAATCATCCACGATGATGGGAGCAATATGCCGCTTAGGTGGGGTTCACTGGCTGGTAGCATCAGTCTTCAGGACGTTTGCCTGTCCTTTCTTCCTCCTCGAGGTTACTTGCTGAAATTCCGCCTCATCGACGTCTGTAGAGACGTCCGATGAGCTGGTTTGGAAGTCCTCTTCATCCATCCTAGAGGACCAATTTTCCAGAGCCGCAGCTCCGTGGAAATATTCTCCTTCTGAACCGGAGGAGTCGTTCGATGAAATTTGGCCTGAACGAGAAACTGTTTCCCGGGAAGGGCCCTGGTTGACAACAACATTCTAGTGGGAGATTAGCCATATATACTCGTATATATATAATATATATATAATATAGACAATGAACTGAGCTTTAGAGAAATAGATTGCAGTAAATTAGTAGTAGAGATGGCATGTGAAATGGCAGTGCTGGAAATTAACTTAGACAAAAATATAATACTTATTGGGGTGTACAGAGCGCCATCTGGAGATAAAAAATATATTTTGAGAACATTTAAAAATTATTAAATTCAGTACAAGAAAACCAGATTAAAATTTTAATGGGAGACTTAAACATCAACCTATTGACAGATAATGCAGTTAAACATGCATTAATGGGAATACTAGACAGACATAACTTAAAATAGGTATAAAAGAACCCATGAGAATTACAAATTGATCTAGAATATCCATAGACAATGTTTCCATCAATTTAGAAGAAACTAAATGAGAATCAGCCATAACAAAAGCAGGAATAGGAGGCCACTTTGGACAGGTAATGACAGTAAACATAAATAAAGTGGTCATACCAAATATATTTGAGTATAAAAGGTCAGTAAATAATGAAAATTTAAAAAAGTTAAGAAGTGTATTACAGCAACACAATTGGAAAGAAGTTTATGAAGGGGAATTTGTAAATGAAAAGTATAAACGCTTAGTAAAATTTTTGCAAAAGGCAATGAATAGTACAACTGTAAAAAAATTCAAAGTAAAAAGGACAAAGGGGCCACAAGTTTGGAGTGCATAACAAAGGGGATAAAGATATCATGGAAGCGGGTAAAATTTTTAAACTCGATAAAACATCCAAATATAAATGACCGATTATTAGAATATATAAAGAATTATAATGCTATTTTTTTAGAAAGGTAATAGAAAATGCAAAAATGAAATATAATAATGAACTTATACAGAAAACAGATAATATAATAAAAGCAACATGGAACATTGTCAATAAAATTCGTAAACAGGGCAATAACAAAAGCATAGAAAATATGTTGATACAAAACAACAGCAAAGAAATTAAAGGTCCATATGAAATTTGCAGTATTTTCAATGAACACTATCTAAATATAGCAACATTATTAAACTTGAACAAACAGACATCAAATAAAAACATTAGTTTTACAGAACAAACAGGTAGGGTAAGTAGTATGACAGTTCTGGAAGTGACGGAAGAAAATGTAATAAATGAAATAAATAGGCTAAAACCTAAGTAATCAAGTGGGTTAGATGATGTCTCAAATGAACTATTAAAGCAGATTAAATATGAAATTGTTGAAATTTTAACACACATTATAAACACATCACTCATTCAAGGAATTATTCCAGACTCACTGAAAAAAGTTATAGACCCATATTTAAGCAGAAGGGAAATAAGAAAGACGTAGAAAACTATAGGCCAATTACCGTGTGTTTCACCTTCTCAAAGCTGATGGAAGGATTACATTTAAAACAATGCAAAGCTATGTAAAAAAATATTAAATCGGAATGGCAGTATGGCTCCCAAAAGCAGAAATCTGCAATAAAAGTAATACAGGCGGCTAATAATATTACATTAACAGCTCTGAATAACCGAAAATCCGTAATTGCAACTTTTATAGATCTGTCAAAAGCGTTTGACTGTATGAACATAAAAACACTAATGAACAAACTAGAAATATATGGCATTAGAGGCCTGCCTCAAAAGTGGTTATTGACATATTTAGAAAACCGAACACAGTGTGTGGAAATAAATCATCTAAATGCAAATGGTATAGTGCAAAAAATAAAGTCTGATTTCAAAACTGTACGCCAAGAAGTTCAGCAAGGCTCAAAACTGGGACCCTTTTTATTCTTATTATATATAAATGAAATATTTGAAGTGATAGAAACAAAAGGAGGCATAGCAGTTGGGTATTCTGCTGATATGACAGTCATAATTAGGGGTCAAACAGTTAAAGATGTAGAAAATAAGTCAAACCCAGTTTTGGAAATCAAAAAGCAATACTGCTCTAACCTAGGCATGGTAATAAATATTAAAACGACAGCCTGTATTAATTTTGAGATAAGAAACCACAACTCAGTCAATATCAATGTAACCATAGAGGTGGAAAGTATATGCGAAATAAATTCCACAGTTTTTCTTGGAATGATCATTGATGAAAATCTAAACTGGAGATCTTATGTAGTACATATTACTAAACAAATAAATAAGGGCATCTTTATAATGAGACAAATCAGGAATACAATGAAAAGAAAAACATTGAGGCAGGTTTATTACGCATTTATATTATCGCATAATAGTTATGGCATTACACTATGGGGAAATATTACACAAAGAGAAATGGGAAAAGTGCAGAAACTACAGAAGAAAGCCGTTAGAATAATAGCAAAAGGAAAAGTGCAGAAACTACAGAAGAAAGCCGTTAGAATAATAGCAAAAGTAAATGTACATAGAAGATACCAAAGGAACTGCAGTATACACAATTACAGTTTGAGAAATAATTAGGACTACTACAGAACATCACCAAGAGGAACGCTGAATAACCGAGCAGTAGAAATGTTAGGAAGGGAGTTATTCAATAAGTTATCAAATGAAATAAAAAACATAACCAAGTAAAAAAATGATGAAAAGCATATAAAAGTTCTTAACTGAAAAAGGCGTTTTATAGTGTAGAGGAATTTAAATATGGAATATGTAACTAAAATTAATTATATACAACGTAAATAGTTTATATTATGACGTGTCCCTTAAATTGTATTTAGAAGGATGAAAATAAATTGAACTGAATTCAATTGAGGTGTTTCCTTTTTCGGAAGATGCTGCTTAGCTCTTCCGACCAGAGAGTATTACATGATTAAACTCTCTGCGCAGAACACAGTGATGATTGGCTAATTTGTTGTTTTGTGTATGCGTGGTTATTACGCCCCCACAATTTCTTAACAAACTCAATTATTAACTGTTGTTTAGTGTTCTGTATTTTTTTATACATATAAATGGTGTATTTTCCGTGTTGTTATGCATCATTTGTACCTTAAAAGTAGGGATTTTGCTCTGTAGTTTCGCTGTTTTCCAGTCGAAATTGGTCTTCAGGTCAAACTGAAAATAAGCAGGTATGAACATGTAATACAATTTATGAAAGGAAACAAGTGTTATGCGGTTAAGCTTTTCTTAATGAAAAAATTGTATTGTGATTTGACACATTATTATTGCCTATTGCACAGGTTCTCAGTAGTGCACCTAACATTTAATGACGATTAAAACATGTACGGGAACATTACAATAATGTTATTTGATTCTTTACTGAATGTTAACAATAATGTTTTGCAAGATTTTGATTGGTGTAGTGAGTAGGATAGAATGGAACAAAGTGTGTCCATATAAAATAGTCAATCGGAGGAAGTGGAGAGATTTGTGAACAAATCACATAAGCATTTAACCTCACTTTATACTTCCTGCCGAAATCGCTGAGGAAAGATCTTCCACCACAACCAATTCTAGTATCACGTAAGGCCTTCCACTAGCTCCCAATTCATGCTGTCCATTGATTCAGTCACGGAGTGGTGAAAATATGTAACTTCACAGCAATGTTTCTTTAATGATGTAACAAATTTTCACTATCTCTCCAGTTCCTGATGAAGACCTTGAAGTGTAACATGGTTGAAGGCTTGAGTTTCTTAGATTTAACAAGGCTGATTACCCTTGAAGCAATTACTATTAATTATTTACTTATTTTTAATGTATTGGGACATAGAAAGGAACAGTTATATTAATGCAAACACACATCAAGCATTTTACCATAAATTCTGAAATTCACTGTCATAACACAAGAGATAAAGTAAAACTACATATAACCCCACATAACAAAAAATTGTTTGAATATAGTTTCTGCTATAGAGGCATTAAATTTTACAACAAATTACCTATTGAAATAAAAAATATAAATTCCTTTGCGCGCTTCAAAAAGAATCTCAAGCAATTTTTAATTGAAAAATGTTATTACTCAACTGATGAGTTTTTGCATTATTGAAGTATTCACTTGCATTTAACAATATATAAATTTAATCTTCATGTACAGTATACATTTTTTTAATTATTACTGTTAACTCTCACAATATTATAATTAACCGTTTAAAATACTGATGAATCCACAACATGTATATGTTAAATTGGACGAATAAAAAAAATTTGCAGGTAAAAGCCATTTATTTATATTTTAAAAGGAACAACTTCTGAATAATGTGATGCATTCGTCATTTAGCTGTTCTCACACTCATATTATCCATAGATTCATTACTGTTTACTTTAGAGCATTGGTACTGGGAAAGGATAATTTCCAGAGTGTGGGAGTCATGTGGTTCTCATGTGCGTTGAAGTGGGAAATGCTACTTGCTCTGACTGCTTAGAGAAGTGTTAAGTGTTTAGGTATCTTACTTCTTAGCATGTTTGTCTGCCTCGTATTCAAAAGGTGTTTGGTTCAAATGTCATAGTGTGTTTCTGGATGTTTTTTGTTCTTCATGGTCTTCTCTTATCCTAAAAAATGGATTTCTGTTAATTCTAATCCTTATGGACCCTGGACTCATTTGAACATTATTTCATTCATTGTCTGATGACTTAACATTGGAAGTTTTCTCTTATCCTGAAAGATAAATGTCTGGTAACTCTAAGCTCTATGGACCCCGTACTCATTTGAATATGGTGGGGTCAACAGTGCAAAGTCACATATTGTGCTTCTGGAAAACACCACGTGGAAGGGGTGAAGTTAAGGTACACAGGGTGGCAGGTTCAGACACAGGTAGCGTCCCTAATGTCCCTAGATATTTCCTCTTGACTCTCAGAATTCCCAAAATGTTGGTGGTTGACATAGGAGATTGATTCCATGTAAAACTGATACAATGCAAGAAAATATCCATGTGAGCAAAGCTGTTGGTGATAAACAATTAATAAGATACACATTTATGCCAATCACGCATTATTTTCATTCTTTTGAGGTGGTTCAGCAAATGAATGCCAAATCATTTTCGAGTTACCATTTAGGAGTGGTTTGCCAATTGTGTTTCTGTTAGTTACATATATGGCATGTCTGATTTCTTGGTGCTTGAACTTGAGCAAACATAACTTGCTTCAAGGAGTTCTAGTAAAGTCAACTGATTATTTAAATTGCTGATATTCCCTTTTATCTGAGTTCATGTGTTGTAATTTTTCGTGTAGCATGGAGCATAGGTATGATTTATATTTGCTAGTTTTTGATATTGTTTCAGCCAGGTCATTTGGCTTTTATATCTATTATGTGAAGTCCCTTAGCTAATAGAAGATATTTGTTTTAGCTTTGGTGTTTCTTGTTAAGTTTTGCCAAAACTGTTATCTGTTTCTTAGTTTGTATACATTGTTAATGTGTTCATAGTATCCAAATAATTAACATTTTTATACCTACTCTAAATTGTTAATGTGTTTGTAAATAATGAGAGTGTGGTTAGTAGACAATGCATATTTAGCTAATTCTTCAATTTGGGATGCTGTCTAAAAGTGACAGATGGATGCACCATTACCATTGGTTTAGTTTGTTTAGATAAACTGCAGCTGCCTGTAATTGTGATATCTCATGTAGAACCCAAAGAAATCTTCTCAATTCTACTTTATAGCTTTGAATATTTCAGTCTCTTCATTCTGAAGAATAGTGAATGAGAACTTCATAACTTCTAAATTGCCAACGAGGCCAAGCCAAGCCAAGCCTTCAGGCATAGCAGAACGTATGTGATCCTCCTTTGGGAAAGGAGCACGAGCACATACATGGAGTCAGATTTAAACATTCAGTCACAAATGGTAAATCTGTAATTATTATTGTACTAACAAGAAAACATTTAAAAAGCAGTAGTTTTGTTAAGGTACAATTGTACAGGGTGTATATAAATGAATATCTGGGTTTTAACTCTTTATAATATTTATTACATTCAACTTACAGTTATAAATGATATGCCAGATGAAAAAGCAACTCAAACAAAGTTTTACTAAGAACCTTATAAATGTTCAATGTGACTACCTTTTGTCACACGGCACACATCAAGTCTATAGCCGAGTTCTTCCCAAACGTTGATATGTGTGTATTTAGTAATTGTAGCAACAGCTGCTTCAATCCAGTTTCTTAATTAAGGGAGATCAGCTGGTAGCGGAGGCATATACACATGATCCTTGATGAAGCCCCAAAGGTAAAAATCGCATGGCGTTAGGTCAGGAGAACGTAGAGGCCATGCATAGCAAGCTGTGTCATTGGGGCCCTTGCAGGCTATCTAGCACTTGGTACAGTGACGTTCAACCAATCACGTATTTTGTTATGCCAGTGAGGTGGCGCACCATCTTGCTGGAAATTGAACTTCTCTGGCTCATTTTCTTCCAACTGAGGGAAGAGCCATTGCTCTAGTGTATCAAGGCAAGAAGTGCCAGGTACAGTAAGTTCACCAAAAAGAAAGGCCCATAAACTTTTCACCGGAATACGGCACAAAACACATTCACTTTAGGAGAATCTTGTTGCATTTGTACCATCTCGTGAGAATTTTCTGAGCCCCAGATGCGTACATTATGAGTGTTAACGTGTACACTAAGGTGAAAGGTCGATTCATCACTGAAGACAACACGACCCATAAAATCATCATGAAACATGTCGTTTGCGAAGTTGGCATGTAATCCGTGGTCCGTCGGCTTTAGAGCTTGTAATAACTGTAAATGGTAAGGGCGTAGCCGTAAGCGTTTTCTTACAACTTTCCAAACAGTTGACACAGGAACTTGTAATTCACGACTAGCCTTCCGGACTGATTTCTTTGGGCTACGAGTGAACGACTCTCTGACTCGCTCAACAGTCTCTTCACTTACTCTTGGATGTACCATGCTCTTCCCTTTACAAAGGCAGCCAGTTTCTTCAAACTGATGATACCATCTAGGAATGTTATCACTAGAAGCATCACAACTGAACTTAATGCGGAATGCTCGTTGCACAGAACTACAGATTCTGTCTTTGCAAACTTTGAAACACAAAATGCTTTCTGTTACTAGTCGCCATCTTTGCTACTACTGCTATCTAGTAGATTGCGACAGAAACATTGCACACACATGCGCGCTGGTGCTAACAAACAAAATTGTTTGAGTTGCTTTTTCATTTGATGTATCATTTATAATTGTAAGTTTAATGTAATAAATATTATAAAGACTTAAAACCCCGATATTCATTTATAGTACATGCAAGATAACTTGAGCGCTGGATTTACGTTGTGGTGCAGGCAGAGGGGAAGAAGCGAGAGTTAGCACTCTTTTGTTTCTGCAATGTGGTCATCCTTGAAAAACACAGTTCAGCAAAATAGCGTGTAGCTGGGCTTGTGGGCCGTGGTCTACTGGGCTCCTTCTTCATCTTCCCAGATGTTTCGTCTGCAGCAGTCAAAACATCTGGGAAGATGAAGAAGGAGCCCGGTTAATACTTTATATCATAATACCATTTAAATGAGCACTGGGAGCATAGTACATTCACAAACCTGTAATATTTATATTATGACATTTCTTGTAGTAAATTAGTCTATGCAAACATCACATAAAATCATAGAAAAGCTGCTTACTGTGTATATTGTATGTGATCAATTTGACTTTATGTATATACTGTATTTATACATTTTGACGTGTCTCATAACATGTATATGTCGCCAAGGACGAACTAAAATTCTAATTCTAACGTACGATTGTTGTAAACTGGTTAGCTAATTAACCTCGAAATTGATCAAAACGAAATATGGTGGACATGATAAAGCTTAGCCTATTAGCCACTAGATGAAGTGTATAGGTAGCACATTTAAATTTCAAAGTTGTCATCTATTAATTGTTCTTTCACACTGGCTGTGTGTAAGCTAAATTGTGGAAACGTAGGGTCAGACTGAAAAATTCAATGCTATAGCCGGGATTTGAACCACGGATCTTCTGGTCTCCGTCCAGCCGCTCTAACCATTGAGGTACTATGGCCAACATGCCGATATGACATTAAATTCTCCAACTGACTCGTGTTTTTCCTGGTAAACCACTTAGGAGTTCTCATAAACACATGAGACAACTACCTTAATGGTGACTTACAACATGTAAGTACTTTAAGGCCCGGGCTTTATAGTTGAGCACTATTAGGTAAATTAATGGAAATTAATTGTTCTTTCACACTGGCCGTGTGTAGGCTAAATTGTGGTAGTTGTCTCATGTGTTTATGAGAACTCCTAAGTGGTTTACCAGGAAAAATATGAGTCAGTTGCACAATTTAATGTCATATCGTCACGTTGGCCATAGTAGCTCAGTGGTTAGAGCGGCTGGACGGAGACCAGAAGATCCGTGGTTCAAATCCCGGCTATGGCATTGAATTTTTCAGTCTGACTATGTTGTCATCTATGTTTACAGAGTTAAACGAAACTTACCGAATGAGGACTTGGAACCTGACCGCTCTTCTTATCGCGCGCATATAGTATATACACCCTCTATAAACATGCTATGAATGCTGCCGTACCCTGCTTAAGGTAGACAAAGTATTGCTTTTGACACAGTATCGAAATTTCCTGAAAATACATGTGGTCAGTGGTTCCATAAAACTCTAAAACTAATAAAATAATTCAGAATACTTCATTTGTTTAGAAGGTATTAAAGATACTGTTAATTCTTACTGAAAGTATTTATTTTCTCATATAAATAATTTTTCTTTCACAGGTTTGGAAGAATATATATATATATATATATATATATAAAATGTAACTTCTTTACATCATATTATTTACTGGAAAAATGGTAGAATAAAAACTTATAGAGCTGGATGGATGCCAAAATGAATCATTCTGGAGTAAGATTCAATGGGCTAGAGTGTGTCGTAAATAAAACATGGGATACTAAAAAGGCTCTTCCAGAAAGATCAGCTTCACCTGCGGGAGTGAATCTTGTAACAAGTAGTACAGATAAAGTAGGCAACAATGTTAGGCGCATAGAAACAATATCCCCAGAAAAAGCAAAGAAAATTAAAGAGGAAGTGTTAGAAATGCAGAAGAAAAGGTTTAAAGTAACATCTCCAAGAAAACGGAAGTCTGATTCTGAGAAATCTAAATTACATTTTGATTTTAACAATAAAAGTTCACCAAGTAAGTGCACAAAGACTAGTGCCAATTCATCACCTTCAAATAGACTGTCTGATAAAGTGCCAAATATGTGTCTCGATAAAGAAATAGTTAGAATTTGTCAGACTGCTCCTGGATTCGGGAGAACAGAGTCGGAATCACATAAATATGTAAATGGTGTGGACAGACAGGCTAAAAAAATTAATGTGGAAACGTCTAATGCAACGGACAGTTTTTTTAGACCATGCATTAACAAAAATATGTCTGAACCTAGTAGTTTTGTTACACAGTTGAACAATGTCAATGGAACCCCCTGTACTTCCAAAGCTATCATTTTTGTTGACCTGGCTGCTGATGATGATGATGACGACGATGATTTCCAAAAATCAGTAAAGGAGCCAGTTATATCAGAAAACAAAACATGTAAAACAAGTGACAGATTAAGTGTAAACAAAGAATCTAAAAAGAAGGTACCCCAAAAGGCAGGTAATGATGATGATTTGCAAAAATCAGTAAAGAAACCATTTATTTCAGAAGGCAAAACATGTAAAACAAGTGACAGATTAAGTGTAAACAAAGAACTTAAAAACAAGGTACCCCAAAAAGCACATAATTTGAGTATAAAAACATCAAAGTACTTGAATAAAAGTTCTGTCACTGAAAGTCCTTTAAACATAAATGTGGAAAGCAATAAATTAAATGCTAACATTCCATTTAGTGAAAAAGGAGCCTTTGTGCAGCCTGTCACTGAAAATCCTTCAAATCTAAGTGTCAAAAACAATGAATTAAAGGCAAACATTCCATTGGCTGAAAAGGGACCCTTTGTGCAGCACACTAATAATTCAGGAAATGTTTTGCGTGAAGCACTCCAAAAAGTGGAAACATTTCCAGTTAATGGGAAATTGTCTGAATGTGTCAATAAGGTGCAGTATAATCAATTAAGTGGAGCATCTGCGAACAAAGAATCTAACAACTTAAACTCTGTTGGATCTGTTGTGGTTTCTCCTATTATATCTTCAGAGACAAAACAGGTTAAGAGAAATGAAAAGAAACAGCAAGAATCTGAAACAAAAGGAAGTATTTTTTCAGAGAACTTGTTAAATGAGACAATCAAACTGTCACAAAAAATAAGTCAGCAGCCAAAGAAATTTGCTGTGAAGAGCACTAGCACCACAAATGGCTTGCAGTTAGTCATGGCAGCAGGAGGATCAGCCAAGAAAAAACGTCCCAATAATAGATTGGGAAAAAATTCACCAATAAAGTTGTTTAAATCTTCTTATTCAGAATCAATGAAACAACATAGCGAACACATGCGGAAGCTTAGAAAGAATTTATTTATTGGGGATTCTGAGGAAGATATACCACCAAATAATACTGGACTGTTTTCTGAAAAATATGTTCAGCATTTTCTAAAAATAATAGTGGAAGTTCTGGATAATAATCAAAACAAGAACCTTGTTAGGGATGAATTAGTAACCATAGGAGCTTTTATGCAACTGGAAGAAGATGCAAAAAAACTTTATGTACGAATGCTGGCAAGGAAGTTCAAATGGCACCGAGTGCCTGATATACATTATGAGGAAGTTCCATGCATCGAAGAAACTTTGCTGAAGCTGGAGTCTGCTGGATTTGTTGAATCAGGTAGGCAATAATACTATTTAGTATTTTGAAAATCAGTTTCACATTATTTTAGTTAATTGATGGAAATTAATAATTTCTTCACACTAGCCGTATATAGGCTAAGGTTTTTGATAGAGTCAACATGAAAAATTCAATGCCTTGGCTGGGTTTTGAACCAGGGATCTTCTGGTTTCCGCCCAGTCGCTCCCCATTGAGCTACCATGGCCAACATGCCGTCCTGACACTAAATTCTCCATTTGACTCATAAATTTCCCCAGTAAACCACTATAGGCTCTCGCATCCCAGATACACCGTTTGTGGTGACTTACTGTTGTAAGTACTTGAGTCCCAGGCTTCATCATTTAACTCTTATAATTTTAGTTAATTGATGGAAATTAATCATTTCTTCCGACCATGGCATTGAATTTTTCATGTTGACTATCTATCAAAGACCTTAGCCTATATTCGGCTAGTATGAAGGAATGATTAATTTCCATCAATTAACTAAAATATCTTCAATATGTTTGTCACCAATAAAGTTTCAGGCCTTATTTTAATGTTACACTTAACCTTTTCTCTGACATGGAAATGTTCGAATTAGGATGCTCTTCTGACTAATTTGTTTTTCAGTAGAATGGTGAGATACTGCTTGCAGATATACAGGGTGAGTCAAAAAAACACAGAATGGCAAACAGATCATTTTCCAAGTAGCAACCCATGTCTGGAAACACATGGTTTGGGCGCAGTAGACCATCAAAGTGTCCGTTCCACATGTCATTACAATGAACAAATAGTATCCAGCACAAAGCAGTTTAACATTACAAACAGGCTTCAAACTGGGCACCTCTTACGTCAATGTAAAGCCTACATCAATGGTGTTGAGCTTCCCGTACATGCTTGCTTCAATAAGCGTGGTTGATCTGAAAGAATGGTAATTATTCCATGTACTCATGCGGTAAGATCCTCCTCTGATGTTACAGGAGTAATATACACTATGGTGCTCGCCTCAGTAGCATGGTGGTAGCGTGTCTGCCTCACCTTCAAGAGGTCCCGAGTTCAAATCTCGGTCAGGGTGAGTTACTTGGATAAGGTTTTTTCTGGGGTTTTCCCTTATCCTAAAAGACGAATGTTGCATAACTCTAAGCTCTATGTACCGTGGGCTCATTTGAATGCCATTTCATTCATCGTCCGATATGACTAGGAAGCGGATTTATAGGCACTAAAATGTGTGAAATAGGCAGGCAAAAAGTCACTAAAATGGGCAAAATAGGCATTTCAATAGGCACTATAAGTAAGTAAACACTAAGAAATACACAATTTTAGAAAAATGGCCCATAAAATGCACTATAACAAAATGATAATCATCGCAACATATGCTGCAACAAATCTGCTAAACCTATACCATTTTGCGGTTCCTTAGGCGAAATAGTTCTACATTTATTCCAAATTTCATAAATGGCTCCACAACAAGTTAAAATAACAGATATTGTTGTATAATTAAAATACATGTAAATCCACTTCACAAGTAACAACCATAATGTGCAGAAAGGTGTGAAGTAATTAACTATGTCAAAAAACAAAAACATGGGTTTTGGGGGGGGGAGGCTTAAGTGTGAAAATTGAAATATCTGAAGCTTTTGGTAGATTTGTTTCAAATTTATACCATGTATTTTTGTGATCCATTAAGAATGGACTAATACCAAGTTTCAGCTTTCTAGTTACAATAGGTTCTGAGGGATTAACAGCTTATATGTAAATTACAGGCATTTTCAAAATGTCCCACATATTTTAATTTTAAAAATTAATGCTTGGAGTATAAGTTTCTGCAATCGATACTTAGGAAAGGAGAGGAATGGTTCATAGGAGATCAAAAGGTAGAAGTGGTAAAGGAGTATGACTATTAAGGTGTAAGGATGTGTAGCAGTGGAGGGTGGGCTGCACAAGCCGGAAAAGTGATAGCTAATGGCAGGGCGGCAATGTCAGGGGTAAGAATATGTAAACATAAACTGGAGATGTCAGATGGTTAGAAAGAATGTATGAAGTGGTCGTTGAAGCCAGAACAATGTATGGGGCACATCAGAGATAGGTACACAATTAGACCAGATGTATGGAACGTTTTGGACTGCCAAAATCGGCACCAAGAGAGGTGGCATTACTAGAGTTAGGTTATACAAAAAGGAGGGGAATAATAATAGAGAGAACACTGAAATTCCAGTATAAGTGTATTAAAGGACATAAAGGGGAATTATTGAATCTGTGCATGAAGCAACAGAAAAGCATTAAAAATAGTTGGTGGTCTGAATTGGAAAGAATGATGTTAAAGATACGCATGGGAGATCTATGGAGAGCAGAGCAGATAAATTATAGCGGCTTTTGGAAGGAAGTGAGAACTAGACTACAATATGTGAATTTTGTGGAGATGAAGAGAGCACTGTTCATTACCTGATAGAATGTAAGGAGCAAACAAATTACAGGAGAAAAATATGGGATAAGAAATGGGACAGTGTGAGCAAAGAGATATTGGCGGTAGGCATGCTAACGGGGATGGGAGAAAAGAAAAATAGATGTATAGGAGATCTCTTGTATAGGATAAGACAAAAGTGGATTAGGATAAAAGAAGAAAAGGTCAAGAAGAAATGGCATCAAGCTGCTCAGGAAAACCAAAGGCTTATGGCCAGGGGACCTGAGTCAGCAAGTAAATCTTAGGTCAGCAATTTCATGTATTTTTACAGGAGGTATAATACAGCATGTTCTATGTTAAATTTTATTGTACTGAATTTGTAATGGGTACTGTACAAATAAATATCATAAGTTTCTGCACCCATTTTAACCTATTAATGACCTGTACCTATGTGAAATATTTGTCTTCGTCACATCTACGAAGGGAAAAAAATAATCATACCAGTTTAACAATTTTTATTTTCCTGAGCGTTTTCAGTAAGAAGTAAACATTATAATTCTTTTCAATACAAATAACAAAAACACAACAAATGTAAATGGGTTCACTTAATATGCAGTTGCCTTTAGAGGCATGTTTAGAATTTCATACAGATTAATAGAAAACTGCATACTGTGGAACATTTTGAATTTAGGAAAATGTAAAAAATATGGAATCTGGGAAATCTGAGATTAAAATTACGTAATGGCAGCTACGAAACAGATGTACGGTTATTTAAATAGTCATGCAATGTTTTCTGTAGTGCCGCTAGGAAAAAAAACCTTTATATTATTGAAGTATGTCTATATTAATTTTAAGACAAAAAGCTAAATTTGGTATTGTTGTAAGTTGTGAGCCAATTTGCACAGATGTGTCTCCTTAATAAACCCCTTTTTGTACATCTAGTGTGCAGCAGTAAGAAATTTCTCTTCCCCGAAAACTTCATGTTGAAACCAACAGATGCAAAAGCTGTTTTTGTAATTTATGTCCGCCCCAACGTTAAGTTATATCGGACGATGAATGAATTGGGTGAAATGGTGCTCAAATGAGCCCAGGTTAATGGAGCTTAGTTACCCGACATTCGTCTTGATGGATAAGGGAAAACCCCAGAAAAACCTTACCCAGGTAACTCACCCTGACCGAGATTCGAACTTGGGACGTCTTGAACGTGAGGCAGACATGCTACCATCTACGCTACCGAGGCGGGATGCAAAAGCTGTTGTCACAAATTACAAGCAGTAGAAATTTGCTAAAAAGGCAGTTTTAGGCACTAATAAGCACAAACGTATGAAATAGGCATTTATAGGCACTATAAAACTAATAAATTAGGCTGATAACTGTAGGAAACGTGCTTATAGCTTAGAAGCCTATGTTTCTGAACAAAGGAACCAAAGAGGCAATTAGGGCAAAATCTGCCCCTAGATATGACTTAACGTTGGAGGTTTTCTCTTATCCTGAAAGATGAATGTCTGGTAACTCTAAGCTCCATGTATCCTGTACTTATTTGAACATCATTTGAGCATCATTTCACCATTCCATTCATCGTCCAATATGACTTAACGTTGGAGGACATAGATTACATGGTTTTTATACTACCCCACTGAAAATAGTCTGGTAGTGTCAGATCTGATGATTGTGCTGGTCATGGAACTGGTCCCCCTCTACCAAACTATTGCCTGGGGTATGTAACATTGAGGTGATTCTGCACACTTTTCTCAGTTTGCAGGAGCAGTCACATTACCTGCCGAATGTGTAGTGGGATGTCCTCCAACAAGGTAGGCAAAAATGCAAGGTAGAAGGTCCTGTTAGTGTGTTTGGGAGTAGATATGGGCCAATGATATAGTCAGCAATTAAAGGTTATTACAAAATTTGTGTTGGTGACTTCGAACAATCTGGGCATGTGGATTTTTGTCTGCTCAAACAGGCACTTAGGACACTGGTTCTCTAATTTTGAAGTTCTACAGCAACCAAACCATGCATTTTTGGATAAGGGGTCTTTCTTATAAAAGATCAGTGTGCTGATCTGCACAACATAGTAAGACTGCCAATGTGTAAGGACTGTGATATAATGAAGCACAAACTTAATATAATTTGGAGTCGAACTAATACTCAATGCTCCACTTATTGCTAGTATTTACCTAGAACGTGTTTCGTTAAGTGAGCATTCCAATGTGTAAGGACTATGATGCAATGAAGCATCATAGTCTAGCCCTATATAGAATTTTAGTTTTTAACTTAGCACTCTTCTGGCAACATATGTAGCTGTCCTGTCAACATCAAATATGTATAAAACTCATGCTTCTGTTTTTTCTTACAGATTTTACAAATGAAAACCTTGAAGACATGCTGTATGTGCTGAAAGTGCAAGAGCTAAAGGACATTTGCAAGGAGTTAAAAATATATGGAATGGGCAATAAGACATCATACGTAAATTCATTGATGGAATTTGGAAAAAATCAAAAGTCTGTTTGCACAAGCAGTACTATTAAAGTTCTTTGGAAGTCGTAAGTTTTACTTTTGTTGAGGGCTTTGTGCAGTGCTGTATTCTACCAGTTAAGTTTAAAGTGACAGTCTGGTGTAAAATTATATGAAATTTGAAAAGAAACCAGTAGAAAGACATAGCAGTGCATTCCACATAAAAATCAACCTTTGTATTGCTGAGACACAGACATACTGTGAAATAGGGTGCCTAAGCTATGGCACATTCCCTTTCCACTCCCCCTGCATTTTTATCTGAGCCATATATCAGTATTTAATTCTTTTTGTGCTGTTTTGAAAACTTCATGAAGGGGCACCCTGCAGATATTATTTTATTTATTTATTAAATATGAAATAAAAATAGTTATATAAAACAAATAAAAGTGAGGGTGGCATAGTAATTTTATTATTATTTCTAATTAGGGGAAGACCATGTAATTTAGACCACTTAACTTTAAATGAAATGTGTAGTGTTTAACGCCCGCTTTTACTACATACGGCACCGCAGGCGATGACACTGATGATACATGAGATGAAGATGGAGCACCGGTGGAATGAAATGGCGGGGCAAACCGGAGGTCCCGGAGAAAACCCGCTCCAGCGCCGTGTTGTCCACCACAGATCTCACTTTGCGGTCGCCTGGGATCGAACCCGGGCTGCCTTGGTGAGAGCCAAGCGATCTAACCACTGAACCACAGCGCGGCCCCTTCACTTAACTTTAAGCACTAATAACTGTACAGTATAACATTGATAAGGTCCACAAATTGCTTTAATGCATTAATAAGAGGAAGTTATACCATTATGGGAATGTAGAGATTTTAGTCACATCAATATCATTTGCAAATTGCAATTATAATTACATAGAAAATGAAGCTAGCTACAGTGAAGCAATGAATATTACAAAAATATAAGTATTTGTAACAAAACACTTCACTTATCTTAAGAAAATGGTGTTAATTCTTCTTTCTAATGGAGATTGATTTTAAAAACAGATTGTTTTCATCATCAGTCCATCAATAAACTTCATAGTCAAGGATTCCGGTTACCATGTTCTTATGTTTTTCCAATATGACCAAGATCTGAAAATGAAACAAACCTAAAAACAGAATCAACTTCTGGTATTTCAAAATTCACTATGCGATGTTTATTTTTTAAAATAAATATCTTTTCCCAAACCATTAAATCTATCAGACAATCTTCAAGGTGAAGATTTTATAAAAATTAATAAAGACCCTTTAAAATCTTGTATTACAAATTTTAATCAAATACTTAATGAAGTGAAAGTTATATCAGACAAAGAAAAACATTTTGTAAAAGTCAGTAATCCTGTTTTACCTAGAATTTATGCAATTCCTAAAATTCATAAACCTGAAAATAAAACGAGACCTATTGTTAATTGTATAAACTCGCCAACTTACAATTTAGCTAAATGGTTACTAAAAGATTTAGTAATTTTGATAAATTTGAAAGTTTGAGTATTAAAAATTCTTTGACCTAGTAAAAAAGATTGACAGTGTTGTATTATCTAAAACTGATAAACTTATTTCTTTTGATGTAACTGCATTATTTCCTAGTATTCCTAGAGACAATTTTTTAATTTATTTAAAAAAGTTGTTGAATTCAATAAATTTACATGAGGACTTAATAGTTGATTTTGTTAAACTTACTGACTTTCCCTTTGATTTTTGAAACCTGTTATAGATATTTTGATGATATTTTTGCTGTTCCTGATAAACAAATTAACGGCTCTTTAAAATTACTAAATTTTCAAAATAAGGCTATAAAATTCACATTAGAAACTGAAATTAATGGATTTCTTCCTTTTCTGGATTTTAAGATAATAAGACATAATAATAAATTGGTATTTATAGGAAGTCTACTCATATCGATAATTACATAAAAAATAAAAGCTTTAACCCTTTTCCACATAAATTTGCTGTTTTTAATAGTTTGATTTATAGATTAATAAATATACCCCTTATAAAGAATTTAATAAAGAATATAAACATATTATTAATACTGCTTTAATTAATGGTTTTAATAGACTTTATACAAAAGAAGATTGAAAATTTAAATATCGAAAATCTGTTACCTACCGTTAAAAAAATAAAAGACGATTATAATTTTAAAAAATTAACCTAGCATCCTTAGGTTAATAAATATTTTCAAAAGTTTTAAAGAGTTTGGTATAACTTTAGTTCCTGAAAATAAATACGAGTCAGTTGGAGAATTTAATGTCGTGTTGGCACGTTGGCCATAGTAGCTCAAATGGTTAGAGCAGCTGGGCGGAAACCAGAAGATCCGTGGTTCAAATCATGGCTATGGCATTGAATTTTTCAGTCCGGCTGTACCCTTTCATAGTGCGTCCTATACACAGCTAGTGTGAAAGAACAATTTCCATAGTATTAAAAATTTACTACATTTTGTCTAAAAAAGATAAAATTCCTGATAATAAAATATCTGGTATTTATCAATTTAATTGTTTAGATTGTGATCAGGTTTATATTGGAAAGACGAAACATAATTTGAAAACCAGAACGAAAGAACTTTTTCGTAGCATTGAGTATAAACAAACTGATAAATCGGCCGTAGCAGATCATTTTTGGTCATTTAGCTATGAAATAAATCCTGAAGTTAAATTATTAAAACAATTAAATGGTCTGATAGATTTAATGGTTTGGGAAAAGATATTTATTTTAAAAAATAAACATCACGTAATGAATTTTGAAATACCAGAAGTTGATTCTGTTTTTAGGTTTGTTTTGTTTTCAGATTTTGGTAATACTGAAAACACATAAGAACATGGTAAACGGAATCCTTGACTACGAATGAAAATTAATTGTTCTTTCACACTGGCCGTGTGTAGGCTAAAGTATGGAAAGATAAAGTCTGACTGAAAAATTCAATGCCATAGCCGGGATTTGAATCACGGATCTTCTAGTTCAAATCCCACCTATGGCATTGAATTTTTCAGTCTATCTTTCTATACTTGACTACGAAGTTTATTGATGGACTGATGATGAAAACAATCTGTTTTTGAAATCGATCTCCATTAGAAAGAGGGATTAACACCGTTTTCTTAAGATAAGTGAAGTGTTTTGTTACAAATATTTATATTTGTGTAATGCAATTATAATATTTTTCCTGAGGCGTGTATTTTGGATCAGGGGTGTGTAGTTTGGTCTGATAAGGTCTGTAAATTGGACTGCTACATAATACATTTATAACCCACTCATCTGCCTTAACATTAGCTTTTATTGACTGAAATGCACTATAAAGGTTGATTTAGCACTTGAATAATAATTATGTATTCTGCTAACATTGCTCAGAATATCAAAGTGAAGTAAATTATAACAAATCAATATAAAAGTGCACTATTATTATTTTCAAGTTCTTTATTAAATTTTAGATGAGTCGCATTTTTTACACAAGTTCTTTGTCCCAATTTAAGGTGAGCTTCACTGCTTACTCCAAAATGCACCTGTCACAAAAGTAATAAAGAGAATAATTCCTTTCCTGGAAGTGTTGAAAACAGTGTTGTAATAAATTAAATTTAAAGAGAGTCGATTAATGACACTAAACAACACTTACTTTTAA
Organism: Mantis religiosa; assembly: GCA_030765055.1. NCBI lineage: Eukaryota > Metazoa > Arthropoda > Insecta > Mantodea > Mantidae > Mantis > Mantis religiosa. Next base: position 13,026,658 of record CM060953.1, on the reverse strand, counting down.
ATTTAAACACACTTCGTCATCAAGGATACAGATTACTGTGTTACAATGTTTTTTCAGTATTACCAAAATCTGAAAACGAAACAAACCTGAAAACAGATTCAACTTCTGGTATTTCAAAATTCATTACGCGATGTTTATTTTTTAAAATAAATATATTGTGACTTTGTGGGTTCGTAGAATTAAAAGTCCAAGCTGCAGAAGTTCAAAATGTTCTTTATTTCTGTAGAAATACACTTGGTACACTCCTGATTACTGCAGAATTACATAACATACACAAATACAATCTTCCAAGGTCATTGACCACAAACAAAGAGCTCACTCAACTGCCAGTTCAATTACCACTCTCTCATTACAACTCTGTTTACCACAGTCTTTACAACTGTCGATAAACTAGCCACAGCTTCTTTTTATACCCGACCATTCATGATTCTAGAGGGTTCTATAACTAACAAGAAATCGAATGTTCTGTCACTAGACAAAACATGAACGTTCCAGACTTCTAAAGTTATCTGTTTTGGCATGCCTTTTATCTCTGTGCTATGTTTATCTGCTTAGGCAAGCTCTTTATCTCCACCCGGCACTATCTGTCCCTTATTGCTGTGCACTGTCGTAAATAATGGGTTTGCGACAATATTTTCCCAAACCATTAAATCAGTCGAACCATTTAATTGTTTTAATAATTTAACTTCAGGATTTATTTCATGGTTAAATGACCAAAAATGATCTGCTATGGCCGATTGATCAGTTTGCGTATACTTAAATCTTACGAAAATGTTCTTTTGTTCTGGTTTCCAAATTATGTTTCATCTTTCCGATATAAACCTGATCACAATCTAAACAACTAAATTGATAAATACCAGATTTTTTTGTGCTAGGAATTTTATCTTTTTTAGAGAATTATTGCATAATTATAGTATAAAATACTTGCTTCATTTTTCTAAAAAAGATAAAAAACATTTCTATAGTAAAAAATCGGTCATTTATCAATTTATTGGTTTAGATTGCAGTCTGGTTTAAACTGGAAGGACCATATGCAATTAGAAACCAGAATGAAAGAAATATTGTGTATAAACAGATTGATAAAAACAGAAATTGCATAATGAATTTCGAAATACTGCCAATTGGTTCTGTCTTTAGCTTTCTTTCATTATCAGAGTTTGGTAATAAATACAAAAATAATACAAAATTTAGCAGCAGTAATCATGACAACAGGAAAAAACAAAGTGATTGATGATTTGAAATTTTTTTTTCAAAACTAATTTCTTGAATTCTGTGGAAAGTTCATCAATTTTCTTAGTGAAGTTTGTGTCAGTTATATTTTATTCTAATAATGGAATGAAATTGTATAATAAGTTACTGTATTTTTATCATAATTTTGTGCCATTTGTTGTAAATTGATGTTGAATAATTCACGTACTTATCATAATCATATCCATATATTCACCATTGTAATAGAAAATTGGCTTTTTTTTCCACCCAAGGGTAAAGTCACGTCTTGGCCACTGCATCAGGTTATGTAGCTCACACAGAGATGCAATTCAGAGGCTTTTGACATTATTTTGCATAACACATCAAGAAAGTGCTACTGACAGGGAGCTCTCAAGATTGCTGTCACTAATGCATTTTGTAGAATCTAACAGAATTGTTTATCCATCATACACAATACTGAGGACAAGACCTATTTTTGCCAGCAGGGAAGACATGTTTAGGTAAGTCTCACAATCCATTAACTTTGTTAAAACTTTAACTGTATTAATTTTGAAGTTATAAGTTGGAAACAGTGAAGTGAAATAATATCTTAAAAGATTGTTGAGCCGGTTTGTGACACTGACTTCACTTAAATTCAGTTCAGAAAATGTTTCAAAAGTTATTTATTACACATCTATAAATTAATAGATATACATATGTTCAATTTCTTCTCGGGCAGCAAGCCAGGTGAAAAGACGAGTAGAAATTGACTTTTCAGGAGTGTTCATCTCTCCCATCATCAGGATATTTATTAAATGTTATAACCACAAATGAAACACTGGATATAATACAAATATCAACAAAGACAAAACACTGTCAACACTCGCATCACGGAACAAAAGACTTTTTTCAGTATATTAAATGCCAGGTCAGGAGATAGCGTCAAAAAATAAAATTAATTGGGTCAAAGAAATGTAACTAAACTTGATGAAGCTGTATCAATTATCAAGCTATATTGATCTGTGCTTCTTAAATCGATGGATTTCCATTTTTAAGGCCGGTTTCCAAGAGAAGCTGAACTGAAATCCAGCATCACGATTAAGCGTGCTCTTTCAGAGGAAATCGCCAAAGCCTCCTTAATTCTCCGCTCCCAGTAACTGTTGCATATTGCCAAGATGATAGTTTCCCGAAAGTGGCTCTGTACTATGCCAGCCCAGACCTCTCAGGTTGCATTAAACGAATGCACCGTTCATGTTCGTTTATTCTGGTAGCGATGGTCCTTCCGGTTTGTCCTATATATGGTGTCCAACATTCACAGGGAATGTGGTACACACCCGGAACTTGGAAGTCCAGTTTGTCTTTCACTAATCTCAACAGATGTTTAATCTTCGGAGGTGGCTTGTGGATGGTCCTGATGTTGTATTTGGCGAGAATTCTGCTAATTCTGCCGGAAAGATTGCCGGTAAACTGGATGCAGGCTGTAGCAGTAGGCTTATCTGACACTTGCTGTGTTACAGGTTTCCCTTTCCTAGCTTTGTTGATCGAGGCTTCAACGTCATATTCGGAGTAGCCGTTTTGATGGAAAGTGAGTCTCAGGTGCTGTAATTCCTGTTTTAAGTGGCTGGGATCAGAGATAGAATAAGCTCTGTGGGTCAGTGTACTGAGAACTCCCAGTTGTTGAGACTTATGATGGAAACTATGAGCATTCAGATAGAGATCGGTGTGCGTAGGCTTGCGGTATACAGCATGCCCCAGTTTACCGTTGATGTTTTTTGAAACAAGAATGTCCAGGAATGGAAGAGTTCCATACTTCTCCATTTCCCTGGTAAACTGTATTTGAGTTCGAAGGCTGTTGAGATGCACAAGAAAGCTAGGCAAAGTTTCTGATCTATGTGGCCAAAATACAAAAGTGTCGTCCACATATCTATAGAAATGAGATGGTTTAAGTGGAGCTGTGGCAAGTATTTCATGTTCTAGGTGTTCCATATAGAAATTAGCTAAGGCTGGTTATATATATAATGTGTGTGTGTGTGTGTTGGTTGCAGAAGTGGGAACATCTAGTCTACTTGTTGCCTCAGTCGGACATGGGAAATGGTCCAGTTATGTCGACGGCGATCCTTTCGAATGGCGCTCCGACGTTGTACTGCTGCATGCGACCCCGGCTGCTAGTCTGGGGCCCGCGACTCGCTGCGCACGCATGACATTGACGGCACCATCTCTCGGCATCTGCTCGGAGCCTAGTCAGTAGTAGCGCTGTCGAAGTTTGTCGATCGTCCGGTTTGCTCCCAGGTGTCCTCCTGAAGTACCGGCATGCACTTCCTCCAAAACTTCCGGGACCTTACTTCGGGGAAGTACCAACTGCTCCCTCTGCATCTTCCCATCAGGCGATTCCCATACCCGGAGCAGCACGCCCTCTCTTGTCTTCAATGAATCCCATTGGGCCCAATACGACTTGTAGGTGGCGCTCCTCAGTGCGATGTCCTCCCAGGTTGGTCTTGTCCCTGCCTCCACTTCTCTCAAGAGTGGCCCCAAGTCTGCGTCCGCCAGGTGCTCCCTCCTCAGGTCTGCGCTATCCCAGCCATCTGCAGGTAGTGCCGTGACTACTCGGACTACTGCGGCACGCTCCTTTTCTTCCACTCTTGTGCATTGGCCGCACTCCTCTGGGCAGGGTCTTCGAGACATGGCGTCTGCGTTACCGTGGCTCTTCCCTCTACGATGTTCAGAGGTGAAGTCGTACTCCTACAGCCTCTGAACCCAACGTGCTGTCTGGCCTTCCAGGTTCTTAAAGCTCAATAGCCAGGTTAGGGCGGAATGGTCAGTCCCGAGGTGGAATGGCTGACCGTACAGGTACTTGTGGAAGTGATCCAAGGTCTTTACTACCGCCAGTAATTCTCACCGTGTGACGCAGTAGTTCTTCTCTGCTTTGGATAGCGTCTTGCTGTAGTAGGCTGTCACCCGCTCGTTGCCGTCCTGAATTTGCAATAGTATGCCTCCAATGCAATGATCGCTGGCATCGGTGTCCACAATGAAAGCGCCACCTGGTTGTGGAAATCCCAAAATAGGAGTACTGCACAGTGTCTTCTTCTGGTGCTGGAAAGCGTGTTCAGCGTCCTCCGTTCACACATAGGGTCGTTGTTCCTCTGTCAGGCGGGTAAGGGGTTTGGCGATGTTGGAGAACCCCTTTATGAAACGGCGGTAATAACTGCACAGCCTCAGGAAACTGCGCAACTCTCGCTTATCTTTTGGCTGAGGCCAACCTCTCACAGCCTGGGTTTTCTCCGGGTCTGTGGCCATTCCGGTTGGTGAGACTATGTGGCCCAAGTAGTTAACTTCTTTGCAGATAAGCTGGCACTTTGCGTTCAGCTTCAAGTTGGTTGCCTGCAGTCTCTGTAACACTTTGCTCAGTTTGTCGAGATGGTCTTCGAACGTCTTGCCGACGATGATGATTTCCAGGTATAGCAGGCATGTGTCATATGTCAATCCTCACATTACTGATTCCATGAGGCGTTGAAATGTGGCTGGTGCATTGCAGAGGCCAAAGGGCATAATTGTGAACTGCCAAAGCCCTTGTTCTGTCGAGAATTCAGTCTTCTCCTTGTCTCTCGGGTCTAGAACCACCTGCCACTAACCCGACTTCAGGTCCAGGGTCGAGAACCACTGTGCACCAGCTAGCGTGTCCAGGGTGTCGTCAATCCTGGGTAAGGGGAAACAGTCCTTCCGGGTGACAGCGTTCAGCCTCCTGTAGTTCACGCAGAAGCGTAGCTTGCCGTTCTTCGTCATCAGAAGTACAGGGGAACACCAAGGGCTGTCAGACTCTTCAATCACTCCCCTGGATTTCATGTCGTCTACCATATCCCGTACCGCCGCTTGTTTCGCCAACGGAACACGTCTAGGTGGTTGCCGAGTAGGCCGGGCGTCTCCTGTGTCGATGCGGTGAAGCACTTTATCCGTGCAGCCGTAGTCACTATCGCCTTGGCTGAAGACGCGCTGGTATCGCCTCAGTAGTTGTGGAACTTTCTCCAGCTGTTCTGCGGTCAGGTGGTCGGCCGCCCTCTCCAATGAACGTTCCAGCCGGGGCCCCAGGTGTTGCGTTGGCACCGGCTCCTGTGTCTTGTCGGTAGCTGTCACGCTGACCACGGGCTCGCACGTCCTCAGCTCCGTTCCGGCCTGGACGTCGTGGTCGGTGTCTGCCAGGTTGAGCAGCCTCACTGGCACCTCCTCTTGGCATGGCATAATGTCCTGGCTACACAGAGTCCGTGCACAGGCGTCATCTGGTCCAGCATCATGTTCTTCGTCCGCTGGCCTTCCAGTCGCGTCGTCACCACCACCTCACTTCTCGCGGGGACCACCACGTCTTCCTTCAAGATGACCCTGCAGATTCCAAGGCGCTCATCGGGTTACCGGAGTATCACCTCTTCTCCATTGAGCCGCAGGACCTTCCTGCTGACGTCGACCGTCGCCTCGCGGCTCCTGAGGGCATCCAATCCCAGTATCACCTCCTCAGCCACCTTCGCGACGAACACCCTCAGACGTACGGCACTCCTTCCCAACTTTAGCAGGGCCTTCTTCTCCACAGGCAAGGTGTCACCAGATGCCGTCACAAGCTGGTATGGTCGGCTCGGCTTCCTTGTCGGCAAACCCTTCGCCACATCAGGTCTGATGATGGTCACGGCCGCCCCAGTGTCTACAAGCACGCGGCACGGTTTCCCCTCCACCCAACCGTCCGCGATGAGGCTGTCATCCAAACGCCGGCTGACGGCGCACAGTGTCACTCGAGGGGATGGTGATGGCGCCGACGTGTCCCACTCCACGACGGCCCTTAATACTTTTTCCGGCTGCTCTTCCTGATGTGGGCAGTCTCTCTCCAGGTGTCCCGGCTGTCCACATCCCCAACACAGGCCACTAGGTCTTCGCCGGCGTCCCTCGGCTGGTCTCGTGTCTACGGTGTAGCGGACGCTCCTCGTTCTTGATGTCGGGATAGCTGTCACCTTGGCCGCCTCCATCCTTAATGCTGCCGTTAGCGCCTCGTGGATGGTTTTGTAATCGCCGAGCATTAGGCGCTGACGAATCTCCGTGTCTCGTACCCCGTCAACGAATGTGTAGGCAGCTTCCCGGGATACGAACTCTGGTGGTAGGTCGACTAGGGCCTTGCTAGCCAGTTGCTCAACTGCCAGGGCGAACTCCTGCAGCGTCTCCCCTGGCTGCCGTGACCTTGCCTTTAGCTCGCTGCGGTACGCCTCGGCAAAGCGGTGGTTTCCAAAACGATTCTCCAGGGCTTCCCGGATGTCCTTGGGCGCCGCCGTTTTCTGTACCGCGTTCAGGACTTCCGCGGCTCGTCCCTGGAGGCTGGCTATTAAATGTGTGGCCTCTTCCTCTGGTAACCATTTGTTATGCTTGGCCACTGCGTCGAACTGGCGGCGGAATACTTCGAAAGTTGTCGCGCCGTCGTATTTAGGAGGTTTGACGCGCGCTGATGTGTCGCGCGTCGGCCTTCCAGTCCTTCAACCTCCTGCCGACGACGTCCTCCACCATGGCATTCAGGGACTTTGTGTTGCTGTTGGCCTTTCCCTCCAGCTCGTTAACGCGGTTTGCCAGGTCTTCAAGGGATTTGATGCTATTGTCGGCCTTTCCCTCTAGGTCGTTTATGCGCTCGTCCACTTGACCCATCCGCTTGCCCAGCTCCATGACGTCATCTCTCACACCGGTCAATTGCTCTTCAAATTTTTCGGCGAGGGCCTCGTTCGCAGCCTTCAGTTCCGTGGTCAGTTCGGCTATCTTTGTAGTCAGATTGTGATTTATCGTCTCCAACTTCGCGGCCAGGCTATTATTTGCCGCTTCCGTCTTCGCTGTTAATTCGGCCTTCATTTCTTCCATCTTTTCGGTGATGTTTTCGTTAGCCGTCTTCATTTGTTTCAGCTCTGCGGCCAGGTTGTTATTTGTCGCTATGTTTTCACAGCGAGGTTGTCATTTGCTGCTTATATTTCTGAGGTCAGTCCGGCCTTCATTTCCATCAACTTCTCCAAAATCTTTTCCAATGCCGCGTCCATGGCTGTAATGTTCGGCGAGGTTGTCGTCCCGCTTCCTGACACCAGTTGTAATTTTGTGGGTTCATAGAATTAAAGGGCCGAGTTGCAGAAATTAAAAATCTTTATTTCCGTAGCAATACACTGTCCAATTCTCACATAACATTACATCACACAATCTTCCAAGGTCGAGGACAATAACAAACACTTGCAGCTGATTACATTAACTCTCGTTACAATAACACTTCCAGCACAGTTGTTGTTTCACAACAACTGTTTCACAACTACAACTGTCCCGGGCCCAAATGACCTTGCTGTCGACGGGCCCTAAAACACCACACACTCACTCACTACAACTGTCCTCTTGGCGTGTCACAATCCCTTTTATATCTCCATTCATGATTACCAGACTGTTCTATCAATCACAAGAGGTTTCTGGAAAACAAGAAGTCACATGGGTCTAAATCCGGATTATAGGGAGTGTGAGGGATGTACTTTACTATAATTTTTGCAAGATATTCAGCAACAACATTGGCAATATGCGACCGCGCATTATCGTGGTGCAGCATCCAGCCTGTTTCACAGAAATGTGGTCTTTTGTGCCTGATATGGACTTTCAATGTTTTCAGGACATCCCTGTAGTACTGTCCAGTTACTGATGTGTGTGCAGGTACAACATGCTGATAAACCATTCCACAAATATCAAAGAATGAGATGACCATAACTTTCCCAGCAGAAGCAACCACTTTTACTTTTTTGGGTTAGTGATGAAGGAGATTTCCACACTGAGCTCTGCTGTTTGCTCTCAGGATCAAAATGATGTAGTCAAGTTTCAACGGCAGTGATTACGTTTGAAAGAAAGTCTAGGTCTTTCTCTAACATCAACTTTAACTGCATGTTACTTCCATTGCAGCAGTAGACGATACTGAACAGGCGGGAACCAGGAGTACCAACAATGAAACTACTACGGCGTGTTTGTTTCACATTAAGCTAACAGAATATAATAAGATTGAATTTTAGTGCAAACAGTTATGATCATTCTTTATTGAACAGCCCTCGTATAATAATTTGTAATTGAAATGGAAATAAAGATTACTTAAATTATTTGTTTATTTGTATCCTTGATTGTCAATAGTTTTTTAGTAATCTGGATGGCTCAGTTGGTCAACTGGGCAAGGGATCCTAAGGTTGTGAGTTCAAATCCAGCACAGACCATTGGTTTATAAGTGTGTTTAAAAACAATAGCCCCTTGTGAATAGATTTCTGGCACATCATTTTCTGTGAGAAGATATTCCAGCACACTACCAGCTTTGATGTGACAGCACTGTTAACAAACAAGAATATTAACTTTTCTTAGTTTTTTAGTTTTACCTATAGTACTGTTTGTGGCAATGCCAGTCAGACCAAGGCTAAGAATGGAAAGCAATAACTTCTGAAATGTTCTGAATTTGAATTTTGTTAACTGAAACTGTCACAAACAGACTCGGCAATCTTTCAAGTTACTTAAGCTGCATATTAGCCAACTTTTACAGTTTGTCTGTATACTGCTTGAAAACAAACACCCTTTTTATTGCATAGAAGTAGTGTGAACTTTGTGGACAACTCAAGTGTTACAGATTTTAATCATGAACATGACAGTTTTATTTTATTGTAATTAAGATTATAGACTAAATGTACAGCACTATACCTTGTTTCACGTAAGCTTGCCCGGTAATCTCTTAACGGTCACGTGACCTCATCTCCTCTCATTGGCTGCTGTTTGGTAGAGACTGTTTTGCGGTAAAAATTAGTTCGTTATTTAACATGGTGATATATCTTTATATGTTGAAAGAGAATTGTCAAATATTTACTTTCATAACTGTTTCAATTAAATATATTACGCAACAGAGTTAATTTATCTGAAATGCATGTTAATTCTTAAACAAAGTAAAGAGGAGGTTCCTTTGCATCTAGGCCTGCCTTTCTGATTACACAAGAGCACGTGCTTTAGCGGTAGTGAATTACATATATTTGTTTATATTTGTTTATATGAGTTTTATCACTGACCTTGTTCTGAACTGGATTAGTCATGTATTGTCATTAGAAGGTGTACTGTGCGCGTTCGAGAGATACGTTATTTTATCCATCGTTTATTGCGCATGTACTTATTATATGTATAATGGCAGAGGCTACCGCCAGTTTTTCGCTGAAGCATCGTAAGGGTAAGCCATTACAAAGCGGTGAAAAAAGAATTGTGTTGCATGGGTTTAATGCACTCACAGAGAAGAATCCGTCTTTGTCAGTGAGGGAAGTCAAACAGCTGTGCTCCGAACTTACAGGTGTGAGTGTTAGATCCGTAGGAACATCGCGACATGAAATTGAGAAAACAGGAAAACTTACCACTCCAGGCAAAAGCAGGAATAAACAAAAGTGCGTGCTCGGAGAAAATACGTGAAAGGTTTTGTGCGTCGTCATGTGTGTAGTTTTTCTTTAGATACGAACTCCCTAACATAAGTAACATTTCGTCTGCTGTAAATGAGGATACAGATTTACCAAATTTCAGGAGATTGCTTATACAGCTGGGGTTTGTGAATGAAAAAAGAGGCAAGAAAAATGTGCTAAAAGACAGAGGCGATATTGCTGTGTGGCGAAGACGCTATTTTAAGGACAACCACACTGCACCGAGATACAGATCGCTAAATATACACGAAGAACACACGAAAAGTAAAGTATGGTGTGACACGACTTTTAAGACTGAAAGGCAAGCATTTTTGAAAGGTATGTGTTCTGGTTTAAAAATCTCAGTGGAAAAGGCCAAAGGCCTTTCATTATAAACCTTTCAGTTTCATTGCTCAGTCATTGTGTTTCAATTTGCTCAGTTCATTATAAACTTGTATTTTTGCATGCCTTCATATCCTTATTTGTATGATTTTTGTATGATTTTATTTATCTTCCCGGCAATTATTACGAAATGTGACGGGAAGGCACCGCCTATGGCCTATGACGCGAAAGCATTAGCCAATTAGGGCGAGGGGGAGGGCTGTTGAACGTGGAGTGATACATTTCAGCCGGGCAAGGTTATATGAAACAGATATTAATTGGTACATAGAGCTGTGGTAAGCCAGAGCTTATCTGTGTGTATACTTTAATACGATCAAATATAAAATTCCTAACTATACAGGGTGTATATAAATGAATATCGGGATTTTAACTCTATAATATTTATTACATTAAACTTACAGTTATAAATGATATGTCAAATGAAAAAGCAACTCAAACAGTTTTGTTTGTTGGCACCAGTGCGCATGTATGTGCAATATTTCTGCCGCAATCTGCTAGACAGCGGTAGGAGCAAAGATGGCGACTAGTAAACAGAAAGCGTTTTGTGTTTTGCAGTATGCAAAGACCGAATCTGTAGTATGATACAATGTATGATCTGCATTAAGTTCGGTTGTGATCCTCCTAGTGATAATAACATTCGTAAATGGTATCATCAGTTTAAAGATACCGGCTGCCTTTGTAAAGGGAAGAGCACGGGATGACCAAGAGTAAGTGAAGAGACTGTTGAGTGAGTGACAGTCGTTCACTCGTAGCCCAAAGAAATCAGTCCGGAATGCTAGTCGTGAATTACAAGTTCCTATGTCAACTGTCTGGAAAGTTGTAAGAAAATGCTTACGGTTACGTCCTTACTATTCACAATTATTACAGGCTCTAAAGCCGACAGACCACGGATTACATTCCAACTTCGCATGTTGTTTCATGATGATGACAATTTTATGGATTGTGTTGTCTTCAGTGATGAATCGACTTTTCACTTTAGTGAACATGTTAACACTCATAATGTGCGCATCTGGGGCTCAGAAAATCCTCGCGAGATGGTACAAATGCAACTAGATTCCCTTAAAGTGAATGTTTTTTATGCCGTATCCCGGTGGAAAGTTTCTGGGCCTTTCTTTTTTGGTGAACCTACTAACTGGCACTTCTTACCTTGATACACTAGAGCAATGGCTCTTCCCTTAGTTGGAAGAAAATGAGCCAGAGAACTTCATTTCCCAGCAAGATGGTGCGCCACCTCACTGGTGTAACGAAGTACATGATTGGTTGAACGTCACTGTACCCGAGTGCTGGACAGACCGTAAGGGCCCCAATGACAGGGCTTGCTATGCATGGCCTCCACGTTCTCCTGACGTAATGCCAAGCAATTTTTACCTCTGGTACTTCATCAAGGATCGTGTGTACGTGCCTCCGCTACCAGCTGATCTCCCTGAATTAAGAAACCGGATTGAAGCAGCTGTTGCTACTCGTCTATAGACTTGATGTGTGCTGTGTGACAAAGGGTAGTCACATTGAACATTTATAAAGATCTTGGTAAAACTGTTTTGAGTTGCTTTTTCATTTGACATGTCATTTATAACTGTTAAGTTGAATGTAAAAAGTATTATAAAGATTAAAAACCCCAATATTCATTTATATACACCCTGTATTATTCATCAGCATCTCATATAACAAGTCAGTCCAATGCAAATGCTATAGGAGCAGCCACAGCCATTGTTCATGCTGTTGTGTTGTAAAGGTAGTAGTGGATAAAGCTTGTTGAATGTGGCTGCCACTGTTATATTCAATAAAATGTGTCTACATAACTTTGGTGAAAAGGAATAATACCTATCTCATATTTTATGTAATCATGTCTATTCTTATAGGTTATATACACATACTTGACTGTTTAGCAATACGTTTTAACATTAGGTTTTCTAATTTTTTTGTAGTCATGAAGTTGCAGATAAGCTTTTGAATGACTTGTTAAATCACCTGCAATGCAGGACTTGGGAAAAGGTATGCTCACTTGGCAAGGAAGCAGAAGAATGTTTCAGAGTACTGCTGCAGGATGAAGAGAAAAGGTAATTATAAGCAACATCGGTTCTAAAACTCATGTAGTACGAGGGTAATCCCAAAAATAAGTTCTCCAATTTTTTTTAAAATTTAAATAAACGTTTTTCAACAAATGGTACATAGAATTTAAGCTAGAATATTTTTCTATTTTTCCACGTAATCGCCATTTCGATTGATTCATTTTTGTAAACACTGTGGCAGTTTTTTTATGTCCATGTTATACCAGTCTACTGCCAAGCTCTCAAAGAAGTGTTGAACCTCATCTTTCACCTCGTCATCACTAAGTGTGAAACACTTAAACACATTTGCAGCATAGATAGAAAAATAATAATCTTTATTTGCTTATACACTTATATAAGTTTCAAGCATCGTCAAGAATCATAAAATATTTTCATTTTATGTATTCTATATAGGCACTTCTGTATTAGGTACATTTTTAGTCTTTTTTGAAATTCATTGCCTCTTAGAGCTTTATTATCACTTGGTAACCTGTTATAGAGTATTCTACCCATAATAAGGGGATCCTTTTCTGTGGTTCGTTTATTAATATTATCTCTATAGTAATTATTTAACAATCTGGTATTATACATATGGCTATCTTTAATATGTACAGAGTGTGACTTACTTACTACAAACATAATTACTTTATACACATATAACAGTTAATATATTGGCTTCTACAAAGGATTGTCTACAGGATTCTCTGTTGTTTAAATTATAAATACATCTTATACATATTTTCCTATAATCTGTAGCTGTCTGGCAAAATAGAAACCCAAGCTATCAGCTGATACTACAAGTTCAAACCTTCCATTTGTTTCTGCTACTTTAAGGCATACTTTATTTGTTCTCAGTTTATCTGTTGCCGTAATATCAACACTTTGTTTCACTGATAGGAACTTAACATCTGTGTTATCCTTTCATTTCATGCAGCACATTCATAGCAGATGGTCCATACTCACCATATTTCACTTTATTATGAGACATATCCTTCTTATTTGTTCTCAAAGCTAGTTTTTGCATTCATTAGTCTCCTAAAGAGATATGGGGATCCTTTGAAAAATGTAAACACATGCAGTTCAGATAGGTTGAGTCAGACTGAAAAATTCAATGCCATAGACTGGATCTGAACCAGGGATCTCCTGGTCTCTGTCCCAACCTAATAGTGGTTAACTATAAAGCCCGGGCCTTAAAGTACTTACATGTAGTAAGTCGCCATTAAGGTAGTTGTCTCATGTGTTTATGAGAACTCCTAAGTGGTTTACCGGGAAAATACGAGTCAGTTGGAGAATTTAATGTCATATCGGCACGTTGGCCATAGTAGCACAATGGTAGTGCGGCTGGACGGAAACCAGAAGATCCGTGGTTCAAATCCCGGCTATGGCATTGAAATTTTCAGTCCGACTCAACGTTTCCACTATTATTATGTCCTGCTCCATGGTGTAGCGGGCTAAGGCAGCATGCCTTGGTTCCTGGTCACGGAAACCAACATTCCGGCTGGGGGATGCCAAGATGCTGACCACATCTCCTCCCCGTATTGGTTGGATGATCGTCCACCTCTGACGTGCGTAAGTGGGCATGAGGCCGGCAGTCAGGTTGGTAGGCCTTGGCCCTCTAAGGGCTGTCGTGCCATTTATTATTATTATTATTATTATTATTATTATTATTATTATTATTATTATTATTATTATTATTATTATTATTAGGTTAATTGATGGAAATTAATCATTCCACATTTGACTGCCTATCCAAATCAATTAATCAATTAATATGTGGTTTAATTGGTCAGGACACAGTTGAAAGCTGTGCTTGTCACATGATTTAAGTGCCAGTATTAACTTATGCGACAACCACTAATCATATAAATCAAATGTTAATGAGATCGAAGTTGACTGCCACTGTAGTGTGGTGGTTAGCACGCTAACCTTCAAAATCACAGGTCCTGAGTTTGATTCGCAGTTCTAAGGTGTGAAATTTACTTTAACCAAGGCTATTTCCCATTTTTCCTGGAGGTAATCTAGAAGTAGAATTAGAGTATAAATTTAATGCAATAACCAAAAGTAAAACAAACCCAAAAATTAATATACTATATGCACGCGTTATCTTGAGTGCTAAATTTATGATGTGGTGCGGGCAGAGGGGAAGAAGCGAGAGCTAATGCTCTTTTGTATCTGCTGTGTGATCAACCTAGAAAAAACACAATTCAGCAAAATAGCGTGTAAGTTAAGCGAAGATACATGCCTCAAGTGTGAGGTATGTGGACAAACAGTAAATTGAACTTGATTCAATAAGCTGTATATTTATATACTTACTATTTATATAACACATAAAAATAGAAAATAAATATTATGACAGATATAAATACTCATTCATTTTTGATACTTCAAGTGCACTGCATCACTTTCATCGCTAGTATCCTCTGATGTTTGATGATAATTTCATCAACTGCATTTTCTATTACACCATCGTTTCTCCAATATTTCATTTCCGGCACTTGGACCTTCTTGCAATGCGTCACCGTTACAGAATACTTCTATAGCAAGTTTCCACAGATTTGTGGCCGACGTATCACCAATAATGTTGCATCCAACATTCCTTAGTTTTGCCCATGTCAGCTCAATTGCATTTAGATCACAGACATACAGAGGTAAATGAATAATAATGTGTCCCCTTTCAAGAGCCATAACATGAACAACATACCTTTGTTGTAAACAACCCAGTAGTCTCCTATATAAACATATCCTCTCTTTCACCCTACAACTTGTGATACTTCATAAAAAATAAACCACCATGTACTCACCATATATTATTATAAATCTATCATGTCAGTAAGGAATAGAGTCCCAGAATGGTAAAACGTTGAAGGCTCCTTGTCCTCGGAGAAGGATGACTCTTCAATGACACCTCCATGCTGTGTATGGTTAGCGAGTCACGACAGTGACAGGGTCCCTACAATTGACCAGTTGGAAACTCCCCAGTAGGCCAGACCGGAGACCGTCCTACCAAAGAAGGAAGTTTTACCAAGAACATACCATCCTGCCATGCAATTCTGAGACACCCACCAACATTTCTACCCTGAAAGATACCACCAAGTGAGAGATGATGTAAAATGATAATGGAGTGATAGGAAATTCGGGAGATATAATTAACCTATGCAGCATTCTGCTTGGCGAGCAGGGAAAACTCACGAAAAACACATGGGTCAGGTAGGTTTGCCATGGGTTTCGAACCCGGGCCACAGACGAAACTGCCAAGCTATTCTCCTGGGTGTGAATAGAGGAAGTTGTATGAATAATGAATTTTCTTATTAATTTTTAGATGAGTCGTATTTATTACACATCTGCTTCACTTTCGTACCTATTTTGAGGACATGTTTCGCAAATCATCGTTTGCATCTACGGCTCTTATGCGACTAAAGCTTGATCCATCGGTGTGGGTAATTCTGGGGTTGCACTAGAAAGAAAGAACACTTCAGGCACTTAAGATACAAAAATATTGATAAGTCCGCAATAGCAGCTCATTTCTGGTCTGAAAATCATGAAATTGAAGATAGCACAGAATTACTAAAATACGTACAAAAACATAGTGAACTCGTCATATGGGAGAGGATATACATAGAAAAACATAAAAACCAACTAATGAACTTTGAAATCCCGCCAGAAGAGAATCCCACATTTAAGTTCATCACTAAATCAACAGATGGCAGCAGCAACCCCAGAATTACCCACACCGATGGATCAAGCTTTAGTCGCATAAGAGCCGTAGATGCAAACGATGATTTGCGAAACATGTCCTCAAAATAGGTACGAAAGTGAAGCAGATGTGTAATAAATACGACTCATCTAAAAATTAATAATTTTTCGCTTCACTGTGGTGTTCCAATACAGTTAAATCTCGATATAAATGGATTTTCTAATTTTGCAGGGATGCAAAATAATGTATATTTGAGAAGTTTGAAATTCTTCCATTTATTGTGTGGTGATGCAAATGAATCTAAAGCCATGTTATATTAAAACTTATTTTGTTGCTGAATGAATGACACATCTATAATAGCATTAGAGGGAGAGAGAAATTCTGATTTTGTTTAATTTCTTTCTGTTTAGCAAAATGGCGAAACAGCTGCCATTGTTTCTGAGAAGGTACACCCCTGGTTCTGTTTATGCCTATGCTATTACTTTAGCTGTTGAAGGCTTCAAAAAAAAGAAGGCCACGCTTCCGGATGCAGTAACAGCACTGAGGAATCTACTAAATCAGCACATCTATTCACCAAACTATCGGGGTCGCTGGTATGATGCACTGGCACTGATTTTACATTCACATTTACATAAAACAAAACAGGTAAGAAACTGCAGTAACAGAAAGATTGGAAAGTAAATTACACTGTTCTACAAATTTTGAAAAGTTGAATGTTACAGTAAAAAGAATACGGTTTTCTTATGTTTTTAGGTCACTGAACACGAAAGTGATACTTAAATTGTTTGGTTAGCTCCTGTTTTCAAGATAATATCACTTATATGTAAGGTACAATAAAATATGAAAAAATGAAAGCAACGAAAAAAAATTGTTACCTTAATGGCGACTCCTTTTGGGCTGTCTATGATAATCTGTTTCAGGACCATCCAGCAATAATTGGCTAATATAGCAGCATTCCATTTCCCTTTGTACCTTTGTTCCATCACTGAAATGTCCTGATGAAAATCGCTCAACCATGTTCATCGCTGACGTCACCACAATTTGAAGGGAAGAAGTCCAGGTGGGAATTCAAAAAGTGCATTTGTAGAGACATATTGCTTCCCAGCTGTTTATATGAGTCCATTAGATGTTCTGCAAGTTCTTCAAAGTTCTTAAAATTTCCCAGAAAATTATTCAAACATTTTTAAAGGATTACATAGAAAGTGAAGCTATATGTGTTTGGAGGAATTAAGTAACAGTGAGATCAAAATTAATCTCAGAAACTATTTGTGTTGGTTTATTAATACTCGTCACTTGTTTATATTAATGAGAGACTAAATATTAAAAGCAGAAGCATTATTAACAGTGAAGTATTCTTCATATTTAAGTTTGAATTTATGAGTCACTATGTTTACACTCAGTCTTCACTTACTTGTTGTTGTATAATTGAAACGTTTTCAAGATCATTCGATCTCATCATCTGCTGTTTGGTGACTAAATGAACCTCCCTCTTCTTCCACTGTGAGAGTGGTATTTTTTGATCTTATCTTCAGTTTTTCTTTCCTCTTCATCATGTTCCTTATGATGGCTGGGTTGAATCCATTTAATACCGCTATGTCTTTTATGTGTTGTTGTTCTTTCAAAAATTCATCCTTACTCAGTGGGACGTTGTATAGCCGGTGAATTAGACTTCTAAAGGCAGCTAGTTGATGTGAAACTGGGTTGTATTCAGTTTTCTTTATGTAATTATCTATGTGTGTGGGCTTCCTGTATATTCCAAAATCTACTCCATGACGATTTCTAGTTATCTTGAGGTCCAAAAAGGGTAGGGTGTTGTCTCTTTCTACTTCCATAGTAAATTGGATGTGATTATCTTGCAGGTTTAGTAATTTTAGAGAATCTTCTCTAAGTTTTTCCGGAATGATAGCAAAAATATCATCAACATATCTCTGCCAAAATTTATAAATCTGTGGGAAGGCCTTTACTATGTGTGTTTCAAAATAGCTCATGTATAGGTCTGCTTTGGCCAAAATTGAATGTCTGGATATAATAAAGCAGTTATCCCCAATATACAATAAAATTTACAACAAAACAATAAGAAATTTAAATAAGAAGCCTGTGGTATACCTAAAAGCCGACAAAGGTAATTCTCTGATAATTATGGAGACAGAAGACTATATTCAGAGAGTAAACCTTATGTTAGACAGTCCAGAATATGAAAAAATTCCAAAAAATCCATTATCCAAAAGTATCACTTCTGTTAATAAAGCTTTATCAATTACAAAAACATTAAGTACATCTGAAAAATACAACTTAAAATCTTCCAACCCCACACTACCAAGGTTGTACTGTCTGCCAAAAATCCACAAACAAGACAACAGCATGAGACCCATCATCAATGGCATCAATTCACCTACATACCACATAGCAAAATGGTTAGTAAGAAAATTAAAATCATATGACAAATTTCAAAGTTTGGGAATAAAAAACTCCTTAGAATTGATAAATCACCTACAGAAATACAACATCCCGGAAAATCACATACTTGTTTCTTTTGACGTTAAGGCACTTTTTACAAGCATTCCAGTAGAAAAAATACCTACATTCCTCAAAAAATGGCTAACCCAGACTACAACGGACCCCAGAGAAATAGATGACATTATCAATCTTACAGATTTATGCATAAGGAATAATTACTTCATGTTTAACCAAAAATTCTACAGTCAATCAAAAGGATTAGCAATGGGGAGCCCACTTTCGCCTATTTTAGCAGACCTATACATGAGCTATTTTGAAACACACATAGTAAAGGCCTTCCCACAGATTTATAAATTTTGGCAGAGATATGTTGATGATGTTTTTGCTATCATTCCGGAAAAACTTATAGAAGATTCTCTAAAATTACTAAACCTGCAAGATAATCACATCCAATTTACTATGGAAGTAGAAAGAGACAACACCCTACCCTTTTTGGACCTCAAGATAACTAGAAATCGTCATGGAGTAGATTTTGGAATATACAGGAAGCCCACACACATAGATAATTACGTAAAGAAAACTGAATACAACCCAGTTTCACATCAACTAGCTGCCTTTAGAAGTCTAATTCACCGGCTATACAACGTCCCACTGAGTAAGGATGAATTTTTGAAAGAACAACACATAAAAGACATAGCGGTATTAAATGGATTCAACCCAGCCATCATAAGGAACATGATGAAGAGGAAAGAAAAACTGAAGATAAGATCAAAAAATACCACTCTCACACCACTTAATAACACAAATTGGCAATATAAAATTCACCTACCATCCATGGGCTTTTAGAAAATTTGAACGAATCTTCAAAAGACTAAACTTAAAACTAGCACCCCAAAACAAATTCAGTCTGAGGAACCTGCTAAATAAACCACTGAAAAATACAATCCCCAACAGTTTGAAATCAGGAATTTATCAGATTAATTGTGAATCCTGTGAAAAAAGGTACATAGGAAAAACTAAGAGAAACTTAAAAATCCTTTTATGGAAGTGTTGAAAACAGTGTTGTTGTATAAATTAAGTTAATTAGGAGTCGATTAATAACACAAAACAACACTCACTTTTAAATTTTCCCGGAACCGGTTTCTGAGGTCTTCCCTCTATCTTCAGCCGGACATCGAATTTTCCGGGAAAATTTAAAAGTGAGTGTTGTTTTGTGTTATTAATCGACTCCTAATTAACTTAAGAGAAACTTGTTAACCAGGCAAAAAGAACAAACACCAGAGGAACATTAAGTTGAAACAAACAGAAAAATCTGCAGTTTCACACCATTTTTGGACAGAAAACCACAACATTGGCCACAACATTAAACTGTTAAAATCTTTAAGTACACCCTTAGAATTGGATATTTGGGAAAAAATATTCATAAACAAAAAACCGTGATAAAGTTATAAATTTTGAAATCCCGGCATTAAATGAAGTATTAAAACTTAGTGCCCCTAACACCAGATGGCAGAGTGTTCGGAGCTCCGTAGTAGTGGAAGAAGAGGGAGGTTCATTTAGTCACCAAACAGCTGATGATGAGATCGAATGATCTTGAAAACGTTTCAATTATACAACAACAAGTAAGTGAAGACTGAGTGTAAACATAGTGACTCATAAATTCAAACTTAAAAATGAGAGACTAGTTTCAAAGGCATTCGCCTCCATTTTCAATCTCTTTCCAACTGGCATCTGTTGTTGTCTGCTCTCTCTCTGGTGGTAGAACTATGAACTTCTTTGTCAAATTATCTACTGGTGGGATGAACTTTGAAATCCCACCAGTAGATAATTTGACAAAACAGTTCATAGTTCCACCACCAGAGAGAGAGGGGAGAGTAGACAACAACAGATGCCAGTTGGAAAGAGATTGAAAATGGAGGCAAATGCCTTTGAAACCAGTCTCTCATTAATATAAACAAGTAAGTGATGAGTATTAATAAACCGACTACAAATAGTTTCTGAGATTAAAGTGAAGCTAGTTACAGTGAAGTAATAAATATCATACAAATATAAATATTTGTTAATGAATCTCCACTTATTTTAAGAACTTGACGTTAATACTTCTTTCTTCTTTCTAAGATCGATTTCGAAGGCAAATCGCATTCGTCTTCAGTTCATTTTAAACCAACTCCGTTGTTAAGGAAATCTCGGTTACCATGTTTTTTCTGTTATTCACCCAGGCACGGCCAACAGATGGCTGAGTGAGGGCCGAGAAGCATTCGGCCACGCCTACCCATTTATCTTGTAGCGCCAACTGAAGGGATTGCAGGCCACTGTGCCGTCTCTTTCCCCTCCCCCTGAGTTCTCGAACATCCAGGATATTTCATCTAACCCGGAACCTTCTAGATAGGTCAGTTGATCTTATATAAGCGATGCGCCTGGCCGGAGAAGAGTTCAGTTCTTGGTGAGGAGCGCCGAGTGAGTTAACGGACCGGAAGACTGTGAACGTGCATCAGAGGAGTTGTACGTACGTAACTGTGAGCATACAGTGGACCTGTGACAGACGAACTGTTGAATTGTAATTGTGTGCATTACGTAATTCTGTGTAATCGGCATGTGTTCCGACTGTAATTCGGTGGAAATAAAGAACATTTTTGACTTGTGCGATTGGACTTTTAATTTCACGAACCCACAAAGTCACATTATGTTTTGTTTTCAGCATTACCAACATCTGAAGACGAAACAAACCTAAAAATAGAATCAACTGCCGGTAAGTCAAAATTCATTACGCGATGTTTATTTTTTAAAATAAACATTTTTTCCCACACTATTAAATCTATGGGACCATTTAATTGTTTTAATAATTTTACAATTTTCTAAAAAAGATAAAATTCCTAATAATAAAAAATTTGGTATTTATCAATTTAATTGTTTAGATTGTGATCATGTTTATATTGGAAAGATGAAACGTAGTTTGGAAACCAAAAAGAAAGAACATTTTCATAACATTAAATATAAACAAATTGATAAATCATTTTTGATCATTTAACCATGAAATAAATCCCAAAATTAAATTATTAAAACAATGAAATGGTCCCATAGATTTAATAGTGTGGGAAAAAATATTTATTTTAAAAAATAAACATCGCGTAATGAATTTTGAATAAACGGCAATTGATTCTGTTTTTAGGTTTGTTTCGTCTTCAGATGTTGGTAATGCTGAAAACATAACATAACAAAAGAAAAAACATTTTAACCGAGATTTCCTTAACAACAGATTTGGTTTATAATAAACTGAAGACGAATGTGATGTGCCTTCAAAATCGATCTAAGAAAGAAGTATTAACATAAAGTTCTTAAGATAAGTGGAGATTCATTAACAAATATTTATATTTATGTAATTTTTAAAGGATTCCCATGCTGCTTTCTCTTTTTTACTTAACACTGCTTCAAACTGATGATCTGTGAAAAGTTCTGTGATTTGAGGTCCAACAAATACGCCTGCTTTCACTTTTTGATAACTGAGCCTTGTGAATGCAAAACCATTCACATCTAAAGCTTTTACAAAATTCTTCATAAGCCCCAATTTTATATGTAGTGGGGTAGTAAAATGTTGCTTGACTCTATCAGTGGTTCATGTGCAACATTTTTGAATCCTGGTGTTAATGACTGTCTTTTGGCCAACTTTTCCTAACATAGTGGCTGTCTCGGGCACGGCTATCCCATTCGCACAGGAAGCAACAGTAGTTGGTGCATCCAGCGTGCAGTCCTAATAAAATGGCAGTTACCTTCAAATCACCGCACTCTTCCCACTGGTATTTCTTATAATCTACTCCCATCAAAATATTTTTCATATTTATATTTGTTTCTTTTGTGTTGGTAGCATATGCCACAGGAATGGAAGGAAACTTATTTCCGTTATGTAAAAGTACTGCTTTAAGACTTGTCTTTGAAGTATCAATGAATAGTCGCCACTGATCAGGAATATGCCTCATATTTAATGCATCCATCAGGTAATCAACGTCTTTGCAGTACGTGAAAGTTACAAAGAATTGCTCCAAATCTTTATTTCTAGTTCGAAATGTCACTTTCATGGAAGGGTGCAGATAATTCCACTGTTGCAACCTCAGTGCCAGAAGTTCTGCCTAATGTTTATGAAGATCTAGATTCCTGAATAAATCATTGAGCTCTTCTTGTGTGATCTTATGACTGGACAAGTCTGTGCTTGGCATGTAGTCTGTATCTCTTGAAGTTGATGGCTCCTGTTCTCCACTGTTTGAGGAAACACTGTTATGTTCGTCAGAGTCAACAATAAAATTTTGTGGAGGTTGAGGAACAAGGAGTCCTTCACTATGAAGTACAGGCCGAATTGCTGAAGGTATATTAGGGTTTTTTCCTTCATGGACATACCTTTCTTGATGGGGGGGGGGGGGGACGGCATACCAAAATAACAATCAGTAGTATGATTGGTAGGCTCCCTCCAAACCATGAGCACTGTAAACGGTATATAACGTCCTTTTCCTTTGACCCACGCATTAAGTATCAATGAACATGTAGTGTGGCACACATGTGGTACCCATTTTTTGTCCTGGTCCCCTATCTCAAACTCAAAATATAACAAATATGCTTTTTTTAATATATGGTGTAATCAAACACCTTCTGGATGCAAATGTAACCTCTCTGCATATATAGCAAAAGTCGAGTGCTAAGCAAGCTGTTGAAGAGGAAGGTTGTGTTACAGTGAGCTCTAGAAGAGTGGCACAAGAAGCAAAAATGGGAGATGAGCTTACAGTGTACAGAGCAAGGATAGGACTGTTTAGGCAAAGGAAAATCAAGAAAAAGGAAATAGGAAGATCTATGGAGGTTAGCGGCATAATACTGGGATGTATAATTCTAATGTTATTAATAATAGGAGGAGTCGAACAGAACCCTGGACCAGAGGAAATACAAACTATTCTGGAGAATCTGGTGGAAAAAATAAATAAACTGGATGGGATGGAGCAAAGAATAGGCAACAGTCTGGAGAAAATAGCTAAGGAAATAAAAGAAGAAGTAGGAAAAGAAATCCAAGGTATAAGAGGGGAAGTAGATGAACTGAAAGTGAAATTGGAAAGAGCAGATGAGCGGAGAAGAAGACTAAATTTAGTATTTATAGGAGTGAAAGAGAGAAGAGGTATTTGGCCATGGCAGGAAGTGTCCCAAATATTGACAGAAAAACTACAAATAGAACTACACGGTTGGGAGATAGTGGAGGCTTACCGCGTAGGAAGACATGTGGGGGAAAGGCCAATTATTGTACATTTCTCTACAACTCAATTAATCTACGAAATACTGGGAAGGGCTAAAAGGTTGAAAGGCACAAAAATCTTCATAAATAAGGATTTAACACCAGCCCAAAGACACGTGAAGCAAAATCTAATCCGAAGGATGATGGAAGCGAGAGCTGCGGGTAAACGAGCATATATCAGAAATTTGCAACTCTGGATAGAAGGAGCGAACGCAACGTATGCGAGCAAGAGGGATGTATGGAGCAGGGAGCCTACACGGGAGGAAATAACTCAGCAAAAATCCAGCCAAGTTTCACATACACAGGAAGGGACGAAGGAGTCAAAGTCTGGCACCGGCACACAACACAGAGATGATGTAATACAGCACGTGGTAACAACCAACACGTCAGAGGATACGTCATTGAGTGAATCCAACAAGACGAAAGGAAATCAAATCTCCGTCGAACAGAAGGGAAGTGAGGAAAGCAGCAAGATGACGTCAACACCTGTAACAACAAACGGGAGAAAGTGGCTGTCACCAAGGAGGGAGGAGACTATGGCAGCACGTGGACTGGTGGAGAGAGGGGAAAGAAGCTGGACGCAAACTATTGGTAGTAGTGAAGAAGAAGAAGAGGAGGGGGCGGTAGGTGGTGAAGGCAGGAGGAGAGGTAAAGCAGAGGCGGGAGATATTATAACTTCGCCGCATGGAAGTATAATGGTGATAAACAAAGACAAACGATCCTCAGCTGTTGAAGGAATTCAGCTGAGAAGCAAAAAGACATTGGAAAAGTATGTATGGTCAAGGGGCAGAACGGGTTCACAATAGCAGTCAGTCAGGAAAATAGGATTTTGGAACTGTGAGGGAATAAAAAATAAAATTAATACGGGAATCTTACAGCACTTTTTGGGGACGCTGGATTATTTAGCAGTGGTTGAAACATGGTTGAAAGATGAGGTCATTGATATACGGGGTTTTAGTTACGTAGGAAGAAAGGGAGAAGCACATGCAAAGAAAGGGAGACTATCTGGAGGCCTAGGTTTCTTTATTAGGAAGTCTCTGTGTAAAACAATGAAAGAATCATGGTCCAGGCATAAAGAAGTGCTTTGGGTTGTAATAGAAGATAAGGAGCTAGATGACAGCATGATATGTTTAGGTATAGTGTATAACCCGCCAGCCTCCTCACAGTTTCATAATCCCGAAATATTTTATCTGTTAGACAAAGACATTGAGAGGTTAAGGGATAAATACATTAACATTGAGATTATAATAATGGGAGATCTAAATATAAGAATTGGGGAAAGTGACGTAAATCTGACAGATGATTGGGAAAATAATAACCTAACAGGGAAAAATGATAATATTAGACGTAGCAAGGACAAGATCGTCGAGAGAGGAAGTGAAAAACTCATTGAATTTTGTGAAATAAATGCGCTTGACATTCTTAATGGGAAATACGGTGAAGATGAGCAGGGGGAATACACCTTCATAAATGCAAATGGCCAGAGTGTAATTGACTTTGTTTTCTGGTCCAATAATATTAGACATATAGTGACTAATTTTAAAGTGTCTAACATAAGTACCAATAGTGGTCATTTCCCATTACTAACATGTATTAAAATCAAATCTCAAAATGTGGAAGCTGACAAAATAAGGGAGAAAATAACAGCAAATAGAGAACATGTTAGATATAGGTGGAAGGAATACCATAAGGCAAACTTTGAAAATCTTTTAAATTCCGAGCGAGGGAAAATATGTCAGTATGGGGTACTATATAATTCGGAAACCTTTGAAATTGAAAAGGCGATGAATATCCTAAATTTCATATTGCAATGGGCAGGGGAACAGATGAAAGTTAGAAACAGGCAAATTATTGAAAGTGACACATGGTTTGATGAGGAGTGTAAAATAAATAAAGGTATTGTAAAAGCGGAGTTGGTAAAATGGAGAGAATCAGGGAATATCAAACTGAAAGAACAATATCTGCTAAGCAAATATTATTATAATAAGTTGCTGGAAAATAAAAAATCTCAATGGAGGAAAAGAAATGCCAGCAAACTAATCAGTACTATTACTGAAAATAATGTAAGTAAAATATGGAAAGGTATTAAGACATTATACAAAAAATATATTGTCAAATCTAACATAACTCAAGAAGAATGGTTAGAGTATTTTGCAACTTTATATACATTTGAAAGCTTTAGTGTAGGGAGGGTAATCCCAGAAATAGTAAATAATTTCAATGAAATCTTGGACAGTGTCATAACAGATGAAGAAGTAATGAATCAAATTAAAAAAATTAAAAGGAACAAAGCACCAGGTATAGATGGTATACCCGGAGAGTTCATTAGGGAATGGAGCAAAGATGTGAACCGAGTTAAAGTTATAACATCATTGTTCAACTCAATGAAAACCAAAGGGTATACACCTAAGAGTTGGAAAAAAGCTATTATTCAGCCAATTTATAAAGGTAAAGGGGATATGGATATACCCAATAATTACCGAGGCATAGCACTGTTATCGAATGTGGGAAAAATTTATACGGGTATTTTGGCAGAAAGGCTGCAAGTCTGGGTAGAGGAGCATAATATTCTTTCAGAATTCCAAATGGGCTTCAGAAAGGGGAGGCGGACAGTTGATAATGTATTCATCATAAAAACACTTGTAGATAAATACCTAAAAAATAAGAAAGGTAAATTATATATGGCTTTTATCGATTTGGAAAAAGCTTTCGATCGGGTAGAGCTGAAACTGTTGTGGTATAAGCTGTTAATGAAAGGAGTGAGTAATCAAATGGTAACTATACTAAAAGAATTGTATAATGAAAATACATTTTGCATAAAATATGAAGAAGGGGCACTAACTAAAGAAATACAACTGGAGGGAAAAGGACTAAGGCAAGGGTGCAAGCTAAGTCCAATTTTATTCAATTTATTTATTGATGATGTATTACAAAATATAAGTAAGAATAATAGTCTCATACCAGTAATAAACAACTTACAAGTCCCAGGTTTACTTTTTGCAGACGATTTGGTAATAATGTCCATTACTGTTAATGGGTTAAAAATATCTTTGCAAGAGGTGGAGAAATACTGTTCAGAGTGGGGCTTAAAGGTAAACAGCGAAAAAACCCAAATTGTAGTATTTAAAAAAGGAACTAAATTGAGTAAATATGAAAAGTGGAAGAAGGGAGAAGCTGAATACAAAGTAGTGCGTGACTGTACTTACTTAGGATTAAAATTGGATGCAGGAGGCAAATGGGAAAAACAAAAGAAATCAGCACTGGCAAAAGGGAAAGCAGCAATGATGGCTGTGAGAGGGTGTCTATATAAAATGCCAGAGATGGAGATGAAATGGTTGGAAAGAGTATATAGTTCTGTAGTCGAGGCCAGAATGCTATATGGCATTGAAATATGGGGGCTTGAGAATGGGTGGGAAGTTGTGGATCAGATACATAGGATGTTCTGTAAGGAAGTTTTGGGGCTGCCAATGGCAACAGCAAACGAAGTTGCTCAAATTGAAATGGGGAGAGTAACAAGGAAAGGGTTAATAATGGAAAGAGCCTTGAAATACTGGCATAGGATCTTGAATTTAGATGAAGGACTCTTATTGCAACAATGTTTAAAATATCAAGAAGCAAGTCTGCAAAGCTCGGGCTGGGCAAGCACTCTACGAAACAATTTAGAAAATAATGGCTTAGGGGATATTTGGAGAAAAAGAGAGAGAAATTATAAAGGTTTCTGGAAGGGTGTTAGAAAAAGATTTGAAGATATAGAGATTCAAAAACTGTTCAGCCAGTTAGGTGAAAAGAGGTCATTGGTATATTATGTTGAGTTAAAAAGTGGCTGGGGAAGGGAGCAGTATATAGATAAAACCATTAATGAAGAAAGGAAGGGGATAGCATGGCTGAGAGCAGGAGTGTGGAGGCTAAAAGGGCAGCGGAATGGGTTTGTGAAAGACAAGTGCCCATTGTGTGGGGGTAAGGAAGATGTGGAACATATCCTTTTCGAATGCAGGGAAACAGAGATTTGGCGAAAAGAATATATCTGGAGAAAAATTAAGCGAAGTCCTGATATATGTAAAATTATAGATAAAAATCTCAAGAATGTAGGTCAGTTCTTAGATAAAGTGAAAAATAAATGGAAGTGGACTGTGAAAAAAGGAAATGAACAATAGTGTGTAAGCAATAGTAGTAATGTTAGTAGTAATAGAAATGTAAGTAGTGTACTACACATTTTGTAATTCAATGGGCTGCTCACCAATTAATGGCCTGGGCCAAATACTGGTGATCAGCTCAACAGTTGTAATAGCTTAGTACACAAATAAATAAATAAATAAAAAAATATAGCAAAAGTTATTTGGATTATTCACACACTTCCGAGGTAGTTTTCTATTTGTCTATAAGCATAGAATGTGAGATGATAATATAAAACAACAAAATTATCATGAAAACATATCGAGATTCAACTGTATTGGAACACCACAGTGAAGCGAAAAATTATTAAATTTTAGATGAGTCGCGTTTTTTACACATCTGCTTCACTTTCGTACCTATTTTGAGGACATGTTTCGCAAATCTTCGCTTGCATCTACGGCTCTTGTGCGACTGACGCTAGATCCAGCGGTGTGGGTAATTCTGGGGTTGTTGCTGCCATCTGTTGATTTAGTGATGAACTGAAATGTGGGATTCTCTTCTAGCGGGATTTCAAAGTTCATTAGTTGGTTTTTATGTTTTTCTATGTATATCCTCTCCCATATGACGAGTTCACTATGTTTTTGTACGTATTTTAGTAATTTTGTGCTATCTTCAATTTCATGATTTTCAGACCAGAAATGAGCTGCTATTGCGGACTTATCAATATTTTTGTATCTTAAGTGCCTGAAGTGTTCTTTCTTTCTAGTGCCTATGTTCCTTTTTGTCCTTCCTATGTAAATTTTTTCACAGTCTTTACACTTAATTTTGTAAATGCCTGACTTTTCCTCTGGTTTTATCTTATCAGTATTATTACTGTGAAGTAGGTTTTTAATGTTGTAATTGTTTTTTGGTGCCAATGTTATATTGTATTTCTTGAATATTTTTTGGAACTTTTTTGTGGCCCAGGGGTGGTAAGTAAATTTAGCAAATCTAGTTTCTTGTTTTATTGGTGTGAGAGCTGTGATCTGTTTTAATTTCTTTTGAAGTTTGAATAATTTTAGTTTTTTATCTACAAGGTTTTTTCCATATCCATTTTTGATTGCAGTTTTTAAGATTTGATGGTATTCGTTTTGATATTCTTGTTGGCTGAGAGGTAGATTTACTAATCTGTGTGTTAGACTGTTGATGGTTGCATGTTTGTGTGGAATTGGGTTGAAACTATTTGCTTTGATGTAATTATCTGTGTGTGTTGCTTTTCTATGAATGCCAAATTCTAGTTTTTCATTGCCTTTTTTGATTTTAAGGTCTAAAAAAGGTAGAGTACAGTCCTCTTCAGTTTCTACTGTGAATTGTATGCTGGGTTCTTGCAGGTTGAGTAGTTTCAAAGCATCATCTATTAGTTTGTAGGGCACTATTGCAAAGATGTCGTCTACGTATCTGTACCATGTTTTAAACATATGAGGGAAGGCTTTAGTAATATGTGTTTCGAAAAAGCTCATGTATAGATTGGCCAAAAATGGTGATAATGGGCTTCCCATAGCTAGTCCTGAAATTTGTTTATAATATTTTCCATCGAAGACAAAATAATTTTGATGTATACATAATTCAGTCATTGCCACATATTCTTCTATTGCATTGGCATCCAGGTTTATAGAATTTAGCCATTTTTTCAGTTGAATCAAAAGTTTGTCTAATGGAATGCTAGGGAAGAGGGAGCGGACATCAAAGGATACTAAAGTGTCATGAGGTTTAAGTTTAAGATTTTGAATTTTTTCTACCAGGTCTAAAGAGTTTTTTATACTCTGAGTATGGAATTGTGGAAAGGACTGAAATTTTTTGGTTAGCCATTTTGCCAGAAGGTAAGTAGGAGTGTTTATATTATTTACAATGGGTCTCATGGGTATGTTGGGTTTGTGTATTTTAGGCAAACCATATATTCTTGCAAGGGTAGGGTTGTCTGGTTTGATAGTTTTTTGTTCTGTAGTTGTTAAAATTTTACTATTAATGATGGTTTTTTGTACATCTTTTATGCATCGGTTGAGTGGATTAGAATCTATTTCCTGGAATTCTTTTTGTTGTAGTAACTCTAACATTTTTTCTTTGTATGTAGCTGTATCTAAGATTACTATTTTGTTTCCTTTATCAGCCCTTGAGAAGATTACATCCTTTTTCCTTAAAGATTTAATTATCTGAATTTGTTTCAAATGTTTTATTGGCTTTTTATTTATTAAGTTTTCCAATATAGGAGCTGATTTTTTCCTAATTATATTTTTGTCCATGGTTTCCAAGCCTTCTACTGCTAATTCTATGTCTGCAATGAATTCATCCGGGTTGCTGGAGTATGTTATACATGTTTTTAGGCCTTGGTTTAGTACATCTATTTCTTCCTTGTTAAAATTTTGCTTAGAGAGGTTAATTACACTATCTGGGGATGTGTTCTTTGCTGAAATTTTGTTATGTTTTGGTTGCCAATGATTATGATTACGTTTTAGTTTCTTATTTTGACGATAAATTTTCTCTTTGACTTTATAATTGATGTGTTCAAATGATTTGGCTTCTAAGTGGTCCCATGACGTGTTTCCTAGTAATTTTACAAGTTTTAGATGTAGGTTATACAAAGAGAGGTCTATATTCGTTATTTTTCTGTAGTGATTTGTTTTCTCGGCTTTTAATACGGCTTTTTCAGCAGCTAATTGTTCTTTACTGTTATTGTTAAATTTTACTATTTTTCGTACAAATTTCGGAGAAATGTTACGTTTTAGGCACTTATTGATGAATTTTATGTCCGCTGATATTAATCTTCTTTTTGTCTTTAGTTTCAAATATTGTTTTATTTCTTTCTTGTTGCCGAAATGTTCGTTGAAATATTCAAATGTGAACGATCTTACCTCCATGTTGTCCGGTTTTTAAAGTTGGCTGGATCTAACTTTCGCGTGTTCCTCTTGACTTAACGTCACTTCAATATATCGAGATTCAACTGTATTGGAACACCACAGTGAAGCGAAAAATTATTAAATTTTAGATGAGTCGCGTTTTTTACACATCTGCTTCACTTTCGTACCTATTTTGAGGACATGTTTCGCAAATCTTCGCTTGCATCTACGGCTCTTGTGCGACTGACGCTAGATCCAGCGGTGTGGGTAATTCTGGGGTTGTTGCTGCCATCTGTTGATTTAGTGATGAACTGAAATGTGGGATTCTCTTCTAGCGGGATTTCAAAGTTCATTAGTTGGTTTTTATGTTTTTCTATGTATATCCTCTCCCATATGACGAGTTCACTATGTTTTTGTACGTATTTTAGTAATTTTGTGCTATCTTCAATTTCATGATTTTCAGACCAGAAATGAGCTGCTATTGCGGACTTATCAATATTTTTGTATCTTAAGTGCCTGAAGTGTTCTTTCTTTCTAGTGCCTATGTTCCTTTTTGTCCTTCCTATGTAAATTTTTTCACAGTCTTTACACTTAATTTTGTAAATGCCTGACTTTTCCTCTGGTTTTATCTTATCAGTATTATTACTGTGAAGTAGGTTTTTAATGTTGTAATTGTTTTTTGGTGCCAATGTTATATTGTATTTCTTGAATATTTTTTGGAACTTTTTTGTGGCCCAGGGGTGGTAAGTAAATTTAGCAAATCTAGTTTCTTGTTTTATTGGTGTGAGAGCTGTGATCTGTTTTAATTTCTTTTGAAGTTTGAATAATTTTAGTTTTTTATCTACAAGGTTTTTTCCATATCCATTTTTGATTGCAGTTTTTAAGATTTGATGGTATTCGTTTTGATATTCTTGTTGGCTGAGAGGTAGATTTACTAATCTGTGTGTTAGACTGTTGATGGTTGCATGTTTGTGTGGAATTGGGTTGAAACTATTTGCTTTGATGTAATTATCTGTGTGTGTTGCTTTTCTATGAATGCCAAATTCTAGTTTTTCATTGCCTTTTTTTGATTTTAAGGTCTAAAAAAGGTAGAGTACAGTCCTCTTCAGTTTCTACTGTGAATTGTATGCTGGGTTCTTGCAGGTTGAGTAGTTTCAAAGCATCATCTATTAGTTTGTAGGGCACTATTGCAAAGATGTCGTCTACGTATCTGTACCATGTTTTAAACATATGAGGGAAGGCTTTAGTAATATGTGTTTCGAAAAAGCTCATGTATAGATTGGCCAAAAATGGTGATAATGGGCTTCCCATAGCTAGTCCTGAAATTTGTTTATAATATTTTCCATCGAAGACAAAATAATTTTGATGTATACATAATTCAGTCATTGCCACATATTCTTCTATTGCATTGGCATCCAGGTTTATAGAATTTAGCCATTTTTTCAGTTGAATCAAAAGTTTGTCTAATGGAATGCTAGGGAAGAGGGAGCGGACATCAAAGGATACTAAAGTGTCATGAGGTTTAAGTTTAAGATTTTGAATTTTTTCTACCAGGTCTAAAGAGTTTTTTATACTCTGAGTATGGAATTGTGGAAAGGACTGAAATTTTTTGGTTAGCCATTTTGCCAGAAGGTAAGTAGGAGTGTTTATATTATTTACAATGGGTCTCATGGGTATGTTGGGTTTGTGTATTTTAGGCAAACCATATATTCTTGCAAGGGTAGGGTTGTCTGGTTTGATAGTTTTTTGTTCTGTAGTTGTTAAAATTTTACTATTAATGATGGTTTTTTGTACATCTTTTATGCATCGGTTGAGTGGATTAGAATCTATTTCCTGGAATTCTTTTTGTTGTAGTAACTCTAACATTTTTTCTTTGTATGTAGCTGTATCTAAGATTACTATTTTGTTTCCTTTATCAGCCCTTGAGAAGATTACATCCTTTTTCCTTAAAGATTTAATTATCTGAATTTGTTTCAAATGTTTTATTGGCTTTTTATTTATTAAGTTTTCCAATATAGGAGCTGATTTTTTCCTAATTATATTTTTGTCCATGGTTTCCAAGCCTTCTACTGCTAATTCTATGTCTGCAATGAATTCATCCGGGTTGCTGGAGTATGTTATACATGTTTTTAGGCCTTGGTTAAGTACATCTATTTCTTCCTTGTTAAAATTTTGCTTAGAGAGGTTAATTACACTATCTGGGGATGTGTTCTTTGCTGAAATTTTGTTATGTTTTGGTTGCCAATGATTATGATTACGTTTTAGTTTCTTATTTTGACGATAAATTTTCTCTTTGACTTTATAATTGATGTGTTCAAATGATTTGGCTTCTAAGTGGTCCCATGACGTGTTTCCTAGTAATTTTACAAGTTTTAGATGTAGGTTATACAAAGAGAGGTCTATATTCGTTATTTTTCTGTAGTGATTTGTTTTCTCGGCTTTTAATACGGCTTTTTCAGCAGCTAATTGTTCTTTACTGTTATTGTTAAATTTTACTATTTTTCGTACAAATTTCGGAGAAATGTTACGTTTTAGGCACTTATTGATGAATTTTATGTCCGCTGATATTAATCTTCTTTTTGTCTTTAGTTTCAAATATTGTTTTATTTCTTTCTTGTTGCCGAAATGTTCGTTGAAATATTCAAATGTGAACGATCTTACCTCCATGTTGTCCGGTTTTTAAAGTTGGCTGGATCTAACTTTCGCGTGTTCCTCTTGACTTAACGTCACTTCAATATATCGAGATTCAA
The DNA here is from genome assembly GCA_030765055.1 of Mantis religiosa. Taxonomy (NCBI): domain Eukaryota; kingdom Metazoa; phylum Arthropoda; class Insecta; order Mantodea; family Mantidae; genus Mantis; species Mantis religiosa. The sequence continues at coordinate 12,993,426 of CM060953.1, read as the reverse complement.
CTGTATTGGAACACCACAGTGAAGCGAAAAATTATTAAATTTTAGATGAGTCGCGTTTTTTACACATCTGCTTCACTTTCGTACCTATTTTGAGGACATGTTTCGCAAATCTTCGCTTGCATCTACGGCTCTTGTGCGACTGACGCTAGATCCAGCGGTGTGGGTAATTCTGGGGTTGTTGCTGCCATCTGTTGATTTAGTGATGAACTGAAATGTGGGATTCTCTTCTAGCGGGATTTCAAAGTTCATTAGTTGGTTTTTATGTTTTTCTATGTATATCCTCTCCCATATGACGAGTTCACTATGTTTTTGTACGTATTTTAGTAATTTTGTGCTATCTTCAATTTCATGATTTTCAGACCAGAAATGAGCTGCTATTGCGGACTTATCAATATTTTTGTATCTTAAGTGCCTGAAGTGTTCTTTCTTTCTAGTGCCTATGTTCCTTTTTGTCCTTCCTATGTAAATTTTTTCACAGTCTTTACACTTAATTTTGTAAATGCCTGACTTTTCCTCTGGTTTTATCTTATCAGTATTATTACTGTGAAGTAGGTTTTTAATGTTGTAATTGTTTTTTGGTGCCAATGTTATATTGTATTTCTTGAATATTTTTTGGAACTTTTTTGTGGCCCAGGGGTGGTAAGTAAATTTAGCAAATCTAGTTTCTTGTTTTATTGGTGTGAGAGCTGTGATCTGTTTTAATTTCTTTTGAAGTTTGAATAATTTTAGTTTTTTATCTACAAGGTTTTTTCCATATCCATTTTTGATTGCAGTTTTTAAGATTTGATGGTATTCGTTTTGATATTCTTGTTGGCTGAGAGGTAGATTTACTAATCTGTGTGTTAGACTGTTGATGGTTGCATGTTTGTGTGGAATTGGGTTGAAACTATTTGCTTTGATGTAATTATCTGTGTGTGTTGCTTTTCTATGAATGCCAAATTCTAGTTTTTCATTGCCTTTTTTGATTTTAAGGTCTAAAAAAGGTAGAGTACAGTCCTCTTCAGTTTCTACTGTGAATTGTATGCTGGGTTCTTGCAGGTTGAGTAGTTTCAAAGCATCATCTATTAGTTTGTAGGGCACTATTGCAAAGATGTCGTCTACGTATCTGTACCATGTTTTAAACATATGAGGGAAGGCTTTAGTAATATGTGTTTCGAAAAAGCTCATGTATAGATTGGCCAAAAATGGTGATAATGGGCTTCCCATAGCTAGTCCTGAAATTTGTTTATAATATTTTCCATCGAAGACAAAATAATTTTGATGTATACATAATTCAGTCATTGCCACATATTCTTCTATTGCATTGGCATCCAGGTTTATAGAATTTAGCCATTTTTTCAGTTGAATCAAAAGTTTGTCTAATGGAATGCTAGGGAAGAGGGAGCGGACATCAAAGGATACTAAAGTGTCATGAGGTTTAAGTTTAAGATTTTGAATTTTTTCTACCAGGTCTAAAGAGTTTTTTATACTCTGAGTATGGAATTGTGGAAAGGACTGAAATTTTTTGGTTAGCCATTTTGCCAGAAGGTAAGTAGGAGTGTTTATATTATTTACAATGGGTCTCATGGGTATGTTGGGTTTGTGTATTTTAGGCAAACCATATATTCTTGCAAGGGTAGGGTTGTCTGGTTTGATAGTTTTTTGTTCTGTAGTTGTTAAAATTTTACTATTAATGATGGTTTTTTGTACATCTTTTATGCATCGGTTGAGTGGATTAGAATCTATTTCCTGGAATTCTTTTTGTTGTAGTAACTCTAACATTTTTTCTTTGTATGTAGCTGTATCTAAGATTACTATTTTGTTTCCTTTATCAGCCCTTGAGAAGATTACATCCTTTTTCCTTAAAGATTTAATTATCTGAATTTGTTTCAAATGTTTTATTGGCTTTTTATTTATTAAGTTTTCCAATATAGGAGCTGATTTTTTCCTAATTATATTTTTGTCCATGGTTTCCAAGCCTTCTACTGCTAATTCTATGTCTGCAATGAATTCATCCGGGTTGCTGGAGTATGTTATACATGTTTTTAGGCCTTGGTTAAGTACATCTATTTCTTCCTTGTTAAAATTTTGCTTAGAGAGGTTAATTACACTATCTGGGGATGTGTTCTTTGCTGAAATTTTGTTATGTTTTGGTTGCCAATGATTATGATTACGTTTTAGTTTCTTATTTTGACGATAAATTTTCTCTTTGACTTTATAATTGATGTGTTCAAATGATTTGGCTTCTAAGTGGTCCCATGACGTGTTTCCTAGTAATTTTACAAGTTTTAGATGTAGGTTATACAAAGAGAGGTCTATATTCGTTATTTTTCTGTAGTGATTTGTTTTCTCGGCTTTTAATACGGCTTTTTCAGCAGCTAATTGTTCTTTACTGTTATTGTTAAATTTTACTATTTTTCGTACAAATTTCGGAGAAATGTTACGTTTTAGGCACTTATTGATGAATTTTATGTCCGCTGATATTAATCTTCTTTTTGTCTTTAGTTTCAAATATTGTTTTATTTCTTTCTTGTTGCCGAAATGTTCGTTGAAATATTCAAATGTGAACGATCTTACCTCCATGTTGTCCGGTTTTTAAAGTTGGCTGGATCTAACTTTCGCGTGTTCCTCTTGACTTAACGTCACTTCAATATATCGAGATTCAACTGTATTGGAACACCACAGTGAAGCGAAAAATTATTAAATTTTAGATGAGTCGCGTTTTTTACACATCTGCTTCACTTTCGTACCTATTTTGAGGACATGTTTCGCAAATCTTCGCTTGCATCTACGGCTCTTGTGCGACTGACGCTAGATCCAGCGGTGTGGGTAATTCTGGGGTTGTTGCTGCCATCTGTTGATTTAGTGATGAACTGAAATGTGGGATTCTCTTCTAGCGGGATTTCAAAGTTCATTAGTTGGTTTTTATGTTTTTCTATGTATATCCTCTCCCATATGACGAGTTCACTATGTTTTTGTACGTATTTTAGTAATTTTGTGCTATCTTCAATTTCATGATTTTCAGACCAGAAATGAGCTGCTATTGCGGACTTATCAATATTTTTGTATCTTAAGTGCCTGAAGTGTTCTTTCTTTCTAGTGCCTATGTTCCTTTTTGTCCTTCCTATGTAAATTTTTTCACAGTCTTTACACTTAATTTTGTAAATGCCTGACTTTTCCTCTGGTTTTATCTTATCAGTATTATTACTGTGAAGTAGGTTTTTAATGTTGTAATTGTTTTTTGGTGCCAATGTTATATTGTATTTCTTGAATATTTTTTGGAACTTTTTTGTGGCCCAGGGGTGGTAAGTAAATTTAGCAAATCTAGTTTCTTGTTTTATTGGTGTGAGAGCTGTGATCTGTTTTAATTTCTTTTGAAGTTTGAATAATTTTAGTTTTTTATCTACAAGGTTTTTTCCATATCCATTTTTGATTGCAGTTTTTAAGATTTGATGGTATTCGTTTTGATATTCTTGTTGGCTGAGAGGTAGATTTACTAATCTGTGTGTTAGACTGTTGATGGTTGCATGTTTGTGTGGAATTGGGACTAGCTATGGGAAGCCCATTATCACCATTTTTGGCCAATCTATACATGAGCTTTTTCGAAACACATATTACTAAAGCCTTCCCTCATATGTTTAAAACATGGTACAGATACGTAGACGACATCTTTGCAATAGTGCCCTACAAACTAATAGATGATGCTTTGAAACTACTCAACCTGCAAGAACCCAGCATACAATTCACAGTAGAAACTGAAGAGGACTGTACTCTACCTTTTTTAGACCTTAAAATCAAAAAAGGCAATGAAAAACTAGAATTTGGCATTCATAGAAAAGCAACACACACAGATAATTACATCAAAGCAAATAGTTTCAACCCAATTCCACACAAACATGCAACCATCAACAGTCTAACACACAGATTAGTAAATCTACCTCTCAGCCAACAAGAATATCAAAACGAATACCATCAAATCTTAAAAACTGCAATCAAAAATGGATATGGAAAAAACCTTGTAGATAAAAAACTAAAATTATTCAAACTTCAAAAGAAATTAAAACAGATCACAGCTCTCACACCAATAAAACAAGAAACTAGATTTGCTAAATTTACTTACCACCCCTGGGCCACAAAAAAGTTCCAAAAAATATTCAAGAAATACAATATAACATTGGCACCAAAAAACAATTACAACATTAAAAACCTACTTCACAGTAATAATACTGATAAGATAAAACCAGAGGAAAAGTCAGGCATTTACAAAATTAAGTGTAAAGACTGTGAAAAAATTTACATAGGAAGGACAAAAAGGAACATAGGCACTAGAAAGAAAGAACACTTCAGGCACTTAAGATACAAAAATATTGATAAGTCCGCAATAGCAGCTCATTTCTGGTCTGAAAATCATGAAATTGAAGATAGCACAAAATTACTAAAATACGTACAAAAACATAGTGAACTCGTCATATGGGAGAGGATATACATAGAAAAACATAAAAACCAACTAATGAACTTTGAAATCCCGCTAGAAGAGAATCCCACATTTCAGTTCATCACTAAATCAACAGATGGCAGCAACAACCCCAGAATTACCCACACCGCTGGATCTAGCGTCAGTCGCACAAGAGCCGTAGATGCAAGCGAAGATTTGCGAAACATGTCCTCAAAATAGGTACGAAAGTGAAGCAGATGTGTAAAAAACGCGACTCATCTAAAATTTAATAATTTAATAATTATCATGAAAACACTTTGGAACACAAGAGGAATATGACCACTTTTGTACAACACTGTACAACACTGTACAACACGGGCAACTATTCTGTCGATCACGTGATGAACACGTGTGTAGCGAGAATGGATGATCACATAGTGTTGTGAGATTATGGCATGCTGCCAAGAGTTTATATGTGGAGATTCAATATTTAGTGGAAAAATATGTAATATCATGCTATGGCTGTAACTTGAAAACTAGAGCTAAACTGGACGTTTCAATGTCATTTTTGAATTCAGTGGCCCTGAATTAGTCAATATTAGCTATTCTCATTTCCGTAATATGTTGTGTGTAGAACAGTGTTAGGTATATCGAGATTCAACTGTATTGGAACACCACAGTGAAGCGAAAAATTATTAAATTTTAGATGAGTCGCATTTTTTAACACATCTGCTTCACTTTCGTGTTAAAAAATGCGACTCATCTAAAATTTAATAGTGTTAGGTATGTATACGTGCCAACTTTTTAAGGTTTATAATAAAATACAATAATTTGTTACAAACTTCACTTATCTTTATCTTGAGTTCTGTGAAGAATTTACCAATTACTTAAAAAAATTAAGTGAAGTTTTTATAACAAATAATTATATTTTAGTGTAATGTTTGTATTGCTTCACTGTTATTAGCTTCAGCTTTATATATATTTTTAAGGTTTGCATGTGAAATGTACAAAAAATAAATAAAAATAAATTCTACATTTCTTATGTCTTAGCCTCTAGATGCTATATCAAGACACAGTATTACAATTTTATATTTACTCAAACATAATAATTATATTGATATTTACAAACATTTTGCAGAAAAACTAACCTACACTAACCTAACTAATCTAATTGCTACAATTGTAGCTTACAATTTTCACAATCTAAACTACTTCTACCTTTAAAGTATAAACTTGAAAGAAGCGTAGGGACAGGGAAGCACAAATTAGCACAAAAGTGAATCGAGAAGATATTGACACATTGCTTCACTCACACTGTGAGTGAGTGAAGCAATGTGTCAATATCTTCTCGATTCACTTTTGTGCTACTTCTACCTTCCTATCCCTAATAAATCTATCTATCCTTTTGTTCTTGTGTTGATGTTGTCTTCTTCTTCTGCCGCTTCAAATCCTTCTGTTGGATCCAAGTTTGTTCTCTTCTATTAATCCTTCGACTAGGTGATGTTGCTCTTCTTCCTTTGGTTGTTGAAGCTATTCTCTATTTCATATAACCTTGCCCGGCTGGAATGTATCACTCCGCGTTCAACAACCCTCCCCCTCGCTCTAATTGGCTAATGCTTTCGCGTCATACGCCATAGGCGGTGCCTTCCCGTCACATTTAAACCTGCAGTAAATGTAATAATTGCCGGGAAGATAAATAAAATCATACAAATAAGGATATGAAGGCATGCAAAAATACAAGTTTATAATGAACTGAGCAAATTGAAACAGAATGGCTGAGCAATGAAACTGAAAGAGTTTATAATGAAAGGCATTTGGCCTTTTCCACTGGGATTTTTTAAACCAGCACACATACCTTCCAAAAATGCTTGTCTTTCAGTCTTAAAAGTCGTGTCACACCATACTTTACTTTTCGTGTGTTCTTCGTGTATATTTAGCGATTTGTATCTCGGTGCAGTGTGGTTGTCCTTAAATAGCGTCTTCGCCACACAGCAATATCGCCTCTGTCTTTTAGCACATTTTTCTTGCCTCTTTTTTCATTCACAAATCCCAGCTGTATAAGCAATCTGCTGAAATTTGGTAAATCTGCATCCTCATTTACAGCAGACGAAATGTTACTTATGTTAGGGAGTTCGTTTCTAAAGAAAAACTACACACATGACGACGCACAACACTTTTCACGTATTTTCTCCGAGCACACACTTTTGTTTATTCCTGCTTTTGCCTGGAGTGGTAAGTTTTCCTGTTTCCTCAATTTCATGTCGCGATGTTCCTACGGATCTAACACTCACACCTCTAACTTCAGAGCACAGCTGTTCAACTTCTCTCACTGACAAAGATGGATTCTTCTCTGTGAGTGCATTAAACACATGCAACACTATTCTTTTTTCGCCTGTTTGTAAATAATTATCCTTGCGATACTTAAACGAAAAACTGGCGGTAGAATGCCATTATGCATATAATACATGCGCAATAAACAATCAATAAAATAATTTAGCTCCCGCACTCTCGAATGGCGATGCATGACTAATCCAGTTCAAAACAAGGTCAGTGATAAAAGTCATATAAACAAATGTCACCACTACCGCTAAATCACAGTCTATCGTGCCATGTGCTTGAGAGCAAAGGAACCTCCTCTTCGTTTAAGAATTAACATGCATTTCAGATAAATAAACTCTGTTGCGTAATATATTTAATTAAAACAGTTACGAAAATATAAATTTGACAATTCTCTTCCAACATATAATGATATATCACCATGTTAAATAACGAACTAATTTTTACCGCACGACAGTCATTACCACAACAGCAACCAATGAGAGGTGATTAGGTCACGTGATCGTTAAGAGATACTGGGCAAGCTTACGTGAAACAAGGTATAGGTATTCATATTCTGTCCTCGAAGTCATTCAGATCTTCTCGGTGTGGAAGGAGGTTCACGATATCTATGTTGAATATTATCTCTTACTCGTCGTTGCTGCTGTCTTTGTTGATTGTATTCATCCATTACTATTGTTGTGACCTTCTCTGCTGCCAATTCTAGTATTTTAAAATCTTTCCTCTTCCTAATGATGTTCCATATACATTTTTCTCCTAATTCTTTCCTCTCTTCTTCTAGCTGTTGTGTATACTTTGTACATTCATGTAAAGCATGTTCTGCAGTATCTTCTTCCATGCAGGTTGTACACATGGTGTCATCTGCCTTTCCTATCTTTTTAAAGTATGTCTTGTACGGTCCATGTCCTGAAATGTATTGTATTCCACTTCGTCTTGGTTGGATCTCCTTTAATTTTAACCTCTCATTTATACCAAGAAAGATTTCATGTTCCTTCTTCCTACATCAATTTGATCCCTTTCATGTTGCCATTCTTCAATTAATACGTTCCTAATTTCTCTCCTCGTCCTGCATGGAGTTCTCAATAAAAATTTTATTTTAGTCAATTCTCTCCGCTTCATCCAAAAGTAGGCTGCCCTTGTTTAATCAACAAATCCAATGGCCATGTTCCCACTATCATTAATAATGCCATTGTAGCAGTCATTGATACTGCTCCTGTGCAACGAAGTAAAGCCTGTCTTTGGTATTTCTGTGGAGTATCTATATTCTTCCTCAATTTTACTCTGTGCCCATATTGAGGCTCCATACGCAGTTATACCCACCATGAAACTCATATATGTATGAATTGTACTAGGAGAAAGCTTAAATATTCTCGTAGCTATTGTAGATAGTTTCATTAATACTCCATTATCTTTCATTGCTACAGATTTAATATGGGTATCAAAAGTGCTGCTTCTCATCAATATACATACCAAAATATTTAACAACATTTGCTCTTTTGATGTTGATGTCATTAAGTTTGATTATAGAATTTCTTTTTAGACTTCCTTTAAAGAGCATAAAAAGTTACTTCTGCGGAGCAATTTCTAATTTGGCTTATTTACACCAACTATCAAGAATTCCAAGAGATGTCTAAGATTTAGCTTCCAGTTCAATCCAACTATTAGCTGCTACCAATATTAATAAGTCATCTGCATAGGCTACAACTTCTAATATTTCAGGCGATTGTTGCAAACTATTTATTATCGGTTCCATTAAAACATCCCAAAAGAGGGGTCCTAGAACCGATCCCTGAGGGCATCCTTTAGTGATTTCTTTAGTTATGATAGTACTTTCTCCTCTGATGTGTACTCTTCTATTCATGCAGTAATCCTTTAATGAATTGTACAAGCATCTAGGGTATTTTTTATCTCTTAGTGTTTGAAATAATTGAAATGTACAGAGAATGTCAAGGGGAGAAGAACTTTTTTAAGAACTAGTCTCACCTGGCCCAAGGATGGTTTTGTTTCAACAGTTATTTATCTTTGCCTATAATTGTCTTATGAGGGAGAGTGAAGAGAAAACTAATCAAAACATTTTGTTCCACACTTAATTCTATCAAAACAAAAGAAATGAGCACATTTCCTTTACCACGTACATAGTGGATAGTTTGAGATTTTCTCGGGAAACAAGCCATGTGAAAAGACGATTAGAAATTGACGTTTTGGGAGCATACATCTCTCCCATCATCAGGGTATTAAAAAAATGGGCTCTTCTTTCTAATATGCGACGCAGCGATTTTTTTCTAATTCCTTCGCACATTTTGATGTTTTTACTGCAGTTTCATGTTGGAGGGCATTCTTTTAACGTTATTTATTGTTTGTTTATTTACTTACTGTGTAATGTAGCCATATTGAAGAATTCAGTGCAGCCAAACTATGCTTGTTTCTCCACTGAACAGAATGCTGCCAACAGTCTTAGTTGTCTTGAAATTACACTATCTAGCAGACGAACTCAATGTACACTTCCTTTCTTGGAAGTGTTGAAAACAGTGTTGTGATAAATTAAATTTAAAGGGAGTCCATTAATGACACTAAACAACACTTACTTTTAAATTTTTCCAGAACATGTTTCAGAGACTTTGCCTGTATCCTCAACCAGCCATCGACTGGTTCTCATTGGTGTAGTTGGCGATATTTTGTCACAGGTCTCCTCTGGTGGCGGTTCAAGGAACTTGCTGAACAAATCTTTCTGGGGGATGTCGAAATTGAATACTTTGTTCCTATTTTTTGAAATGAAGATTTGTTCCCATGTGGGTAGTTCTTGTTTTCCTGATGTATGTTTTAGTAGTTTTGGTTCTGGATTTATGTTGTGGGTTTTTTTTTCCCCCAAAAATGTGTGGCAACTGCTGATTTTTCTAATTGTTTATATTTTATGTTTGTAAAGTGTTCCTTTGCTCTTGTTTCTAAATTTCTTTTGGTTTTTCCAATATAAATTTGACTACAGTCACTGCATTCAATTTGATATATACCAGATCTTTTGTTAGATGGAATGGCATCTTTGATGTTTCCCCCTTAAAAAACCTAATTTGCTCAAACATTTTGATCCAAACAAAAATCAGCAAATCCTTTCATGGAAGTGTTGAAAACAGTGTTGTTGTATAAATTAAATTTATTGGGAGTCGATTAATGACACAATGACACTAGTAAGTGTTGTTTAGTGTCATTGATCTACTCCCAATAAATTTAAAAATCAGTAAGTTTAACAAAATCAACTACTAAGTCCTCATATAAATTTATTGAATTCAACCACTTTTTTAAATAAATTAAAAGTTTTTCTCTAGGAATACTAGAAAATAAGGCAGTTACATCAAAAGAAATAAGTGTATCAGTTTTAGATAATACAACACTATCAATCTTTTTTATTAGTTCAAAAGAGTTTTTAATACTTAAACTTTCAAATTTATCAAAATTACTAAATTTTTTGTGTAACCATTTTGATAAATTGTAAGTTGGTGAGTTTATACAATTAACAATAGGTCTCATTTTATTAAATTTTTTCACTTTTAATGGTGAATTTTTTCAACAAACTTCTGGCTTAGCAATGGGTAATCCTCTTTCACCTTTTCTTGCTGAACTTTTTATGAGTATTTTCAAAGTTCAAATCACTAAAGCTTTTCCTTTAATTTTTAAAACATGGTATAGATATAGATCAAAATTTTTTCAGCTTTAATGGACAGATCTATAAACAAAAAACGGGCCTAGCTATGGGCAACCCATTGTCTCCCTTCTTGGCAGATTTATTCATGAGTGCTTTTGAAACACATATCACAAAAGCTTTTCCAAATTATTTCAAAGTGTGGTATCGCTATGTTGACGACATTTTTGCAATAGTACCTAAAAAACTCATACAAGATGGTCTTAAACTTTTGAATATACAAAATCCAGCTATAAAATTTACATTGGAAACAGAAGAGGATGGTGTGCTCCCCTTTTTGGACATCAAGATCAAAAAAATGAACAACAAACTCACTTTTGGTATCTACAGGAAACCGACACACACAGATAATTACATTAAGAACAGCAGTTTCAACCCAAAACAACACCAACATGCCATTTTCAACAGTTTAATCTTTCGGATGATCAACTTTCCACTAAACAGAGAAGATTATCAAGAAGAATACCTACACATAAAAAAAGTAGCTATATCCAACGGTTTCAACCCAAACTTAGTAGACAAAACAGTTAACAGACTCAACGAAGCTAAGAAAATAAAAGAAACCACCACCCTAGAACCTACAGGAGAAAAAGAGAAAAAACTTTTTAAAAAATTCACCTTCCACCCATCAGCCTATAACAAATTCCAAAAAATCTTCTCAAAACACAACATAACTCTTGCACCTCAAAATAGGTTTAATATCAGAAATTTGTTAAAAGGCCCTCCCAAAAATTCAATCACCACCAAAGAAAAACCAGGAATCTATGAGATCAAATGTGAAACTTGCCCTAAAATTTATATAGGAAAAACAAAAAGAAATATTAAATTCAGAACTAAAGAACATATGAGAAACATAAAAAATGGTGAAACAGAAAAATCAGCAGTGGCTTTTCATTTTTTGAATACTAGACATGACATCAACTTGGAAACATCTCTAATAAAATATGTTAATCACCCCATAGACCTTTCCGTATGGAAAAAATCTTCATCAACAAAAATCGTCATAGAGTCATGAATTTTGAAACTCCACCACCGGACATCTTTGACAAGTACATCACGCCATCTATTGACAAAGTGGAGAAAGAGGAAACCACTACAACTTGCACTAGTCGAGTATCAGCTGAGGATAGGAGCAAGAGCTCTTGAAACATGTCCTGTGAATAAGCAGTGTGAGTGAAGCAATGTGTCAATATATTCTCGATTCACTTTTATGGTATAGATATGTTGATGATACTTTTGCTATTGTTCCTGAAAAACAAATTAATGATGCTTTAAAATTACTAAATTTACAAGATAAAGCTATAGAATTCACATTAGAAACTGAAATTAATGGTATAAAAATTATTTGTGGTTGGTTTATTGACACTCGTCACTTACTTTTTCATATATTTATGAGAGACTAGTTTCAAAGGCCCTGGCCTCCATTTTCAATCTCTTCCCAACTGGCATCTGTTGTTATCTGCTCTCTCTGGTGGTGGAACTATGAACTTTTTTGTCAAATTATCTGCTGGCGGGATTTCAAAGTTCATTACGCGATCCTTATTTTTCCAGATGAATATGTTCTCCCATGTTGTCAATCTATTTTGGTTTATCACTCCTTTTAATAATTTTGGATTTGGATCAATGTCATGGTTTTCATTCCAAAAATGAAATGCTACTGCTGACTTGTCTTCTTGTTTCAATCTGATGTTTCTAAAGTGTTCTTTGACTCTGGTTTTTACATTTCTTTTTGTTTGACCTATGTAGCATTTTTCACAATTCTTGCAATTTATTTGGTATATTCCAGATTTGTTACCTGAAGGAATTTCATCTTTTGTTTTTGAATTTAGTAATTTTAAAATTGAGTATCTATTAGTAGGTGCCAAGATGATATTTTGTTCCTTGAATATCTTTTTAAATTTATTAAATGTTTTTGGATGATATGTGAATGAACTGAATATGCTGTTGCTTTCTTTTTCTTTAATAAATGTGGTTGCTTCCTTAATGGTTTTCTTTAGTTTAGATTTTCTAATTTTCTTCAACACCAAACTTTTGTTGTATCCATTTTCTTCTGCTATGTGTATTATTGCTTTTTGTTCCTTGAAATATTCTTCTTTTTCCATGGGTATGTTGACTAGTCTGTGTGTAAGGCTGTTTATTATTGCATGTTTATGTGTAATTGGGTTGTGGCTATTATTTTTTATATAATTTTCTGAATGTGTTGGCTTCCTGTAAATTCCAAATTTTATTTTTGTATCATTCCTGATGATATTTAGATCCAAGAAAGGTAGTTGTCCATTGATTTCCTTTTCTATTGTGAATTTGATAGTCCTTTCTTGCAGATTGAGTAATTTTAATGCATCATCTAAATGTTTACTTGGTACAATTGCAAAGATGTCGTCAACATATCTATACCAAACCTTGAAGATCAATGGGAAGGACTTTTTAATTTGTGTTTCAAATGCACTCATAAATAAGTTAGCCAAAAAAGGTGAAAGTGGGTTGCCCATTGATAATCCTGATTTCTGCTTGTAGTGTTTTCCATTAAAGCTAAAGAAGTTTTGTTCAATGCATATTTTTGTTAGAGAAATATATTCTTCTGCTTCTATTGCTTCCATATCAATTGTAGCTAGCCATTTTTTTAACACAGTCTGCAATTTTTCTGTTGGTATGCTTGGAAATAAAGAGTTTCTCTTTAGATTTAGTAGAAAAAAATCAAAGATATAAATTTGGACAAAAATGACAGACTGGTTTCATTTGATGTCACATCTTTATTTCCAAGCATACCAACAGAAAAATTGCAGACTGTGTTAAAAAAATGGCTAGCTACAATTGATATGGAAGCAATAGAAGCAGAAGAATATATTTCTCTAACAAAAATATGCATTGAACAAAACTTCTTTAGCTTTAATGGAAAACACTACAAGCAGAAATCAGGATTATCAATGGGCAACCCACTTTCACCTTTTTTGGCTAACTTATTTATGAGTGCATTTGAAACACAAATTAAAAAGTCCTTACCATTGATCTTCAAGGTTTGGTATAGATATGTTGACGACATCTTTGCAATTGTACCAAGTAAACATTTAGATGATGCATTAAAATTACTCAATCTGCAAGAAAGGACTATCAAATTCACAATAGAAAAGGAAATCAATGGACAACTACCTTTCTTGGATCTAAATATCATCAGGAATGATACAAAAATAAAATTTGGAATTTACAGGAAGCCAACACATTCAGAAAATTATATAAAAAATAATAGCCACAACCCAATTACATATAAACATGCAATAATAAACAGCCTTACACACAGACTAGTCAACATACCCATGGAAAAAGAAGAATATTTCAAGGAACAAAAAGCAATAATACACATAGCAGAAGAAAACGGATACAACAAAAGTTTGGTGTTGAAGAAAATTAGAAAATCTAAACTAAAGAAAACCATTAAGGAAGCAACCACATTTATTAAAGAAAAAGAAAGCAACAGCATATTCAGTTCATTCACATATCATCCAAAAACATTTAATAAATTTAAAAAGATATTCAAGGAACAAAATATCATCTTGGCACCTACTAATAGATACTCAATTTTAAAATTACTAAATTCAAAAACAAAAGATGAAATTCCTTCAGGTAACAAATCTGGAATATACCAAATAAATTGCAAGAATTGTGAAAAATGCTACATAGGTCAAACAAAAAGAAATTTAAAAACCAGAGTCAAAGAACACTTTAGAAACATCAGATTGAAACAAGAAGACAAGTCAGCAGTAGCATTTCATTTTTGGAATGAAAACCATGACATTGATCCAAATTCAAAATTATTAAAAGGAGTGATAAACCAAAATAGATTGACAACATGTAAGTAAGTAAGTAAGTAAGTTTTATTCACCGTAAGAACATACAATATTCATGGCTTCGTCAAATTTGTACCCGTAAGAATAATACTATTCTTTTGAGCAATAACATTATGAATACAATAGTAATTAATAATGCACTAGTAATTAAACAATACAATAGTAGTTAAATAATACAATAGTAATTGACAGAATAATAATACAATAGTAATTAAGAATAATGCAACTTAGGTCACACAATTTTTAATGTATTACACTTCCAAAAACCAGACTGTAATAGACATAACTTTTACCAAAAAAATCAATATTTACTTTATTATTCAATTCTACTTCTCAAAAACTCATCTATTGTCTGTGGCATTATTTTTATTAGGATATTTTTTACAGCTTTTCTGAAATTTTTATTATTTAGATTTTTTATCTTAGCTGGGAGTTTATTATATAGAATGATTCCTTTGTGAGAGATGAAATCTAGACTCAGACTGAGACGATGATGATTTAGATGTATATTTTTACTGTTCCTTGTATTGTATGTGTGACAATCTGAATTACTTGTAAATAGTGATCTATTCCTATGTATAAAATAAACTACTTCATAAATATAAATACATTGAACAGGTAAGATGTTAAATTCTTGAAATATTGGCTTGCTTTCTGTTCTTAAGGGAACCTTTTTAATTATTTTTAATATTCTTTTTTGCATCTTATATATACACGAGGACTTGGATGTGGACCCCCACAGAATAATTCCATATGTAATTATAGGTTGTATATATCCAAAATATATTGTTTTTAATACCTCAATGTTTAGTACCTTTGTTAGAATTCGGAACGCGTAGCACAGTCGACTTAGCTTTTCACCTAATTGCTTTATATGATGCTCCCATATGGGAGAACATATTCATCTGGAAAAATAAGGATCGCGTAATGTACTTTGAAATCCCGCCAGCAGATAATTTGACAAAAAAGTTCATAGTTCCACCACCAGAGAGAGCAGATAACAACAGATGCCAGTTGGGAAGAGATTGAAAATGGAGGCCAGGGCCTTTGAAACTAGTCTCTCATAAATATATGAAAAAGTAAGTGACGAGTGTCAATAAACCAACCACAAATAATTTTTATATTAATTTTGACGTCACTGTTACTAAATTCCTCCAAACACACATGAAATTAATGGATTTCTTCCTTTTCTAGATTTGAAAATAATAAGAAATAATAACAAATTAGATTTTGGTATTTATAGGAAATCTATTCATATTGATAATTACATAAAAAATAAAAGTTTTAACCCTTTTCCACATAAATTTGCTGTTTTTAATAGTTTGATTTATAGATTAATAAATATACCCCTGATAAAGAATTTAATAAAGAATATAAACATATTATTAATACTGCTTTAATTAATGGTTTTAATAAAGATTTTATACAAAAGAAAATTTAAAAATTTAAATATCAAAAAAGTATTAATGATATTTCTACTCTTAAAAAAATAAAAGATGATTATAAATTTACTTACCATCCTTGGGTTAATAAACATTTTCAATTTTTTTTTAAAGAAGTTGCTATAACTTTAGTTCCTTAAAATAAATATAGTATTCAAAATTACAATTTTCTAAAAAAGATAAAATTCCTAATAAAAAAAAATCTGGTATTTATCAATTTAATTGCTTGGTTTGTGATCAGGTTTATATTGGAAAGACGAAATGTAGTTTGGAAACCAGAAAGAAAGAGCATTTTCGTAACTTTAGATATAAACAAATTGATAAGTCGGCCGTAGCAGATCATTTTTGGTCATTTAACCATGAAATAAATCCTGAAGTTAAATTATTAAAACAATTAAATGGTCCCATGGATTTAATAGTGTGGAAAAAAATATTTATTTTAAAAAATAAACATCGCGTAATGAACTTTGACATACCGGCAATTGATTCTGTTTTTAGGTTTGTTTCGTCTTCAGATGTTGGTAATACGTAAATACGTAAATGCATGGTATCCTTGACAACGAATTGTGTTGTCTGAAGATGTGGGCAAATGTCCATGAAATTAATTTCGCAAAAACATTATAGAAGTATTGTCATTGGCTTCTTAACTTAAGTGGAGAATATTTACTAAATATTTTTATTTGTGTAGTGTTTGTTACTCCACTGTAAATAGCTTCATTTTCTGTGTAATCAGTGTGAATGTTGCTGGTGAACTCCGCGTGCTCTGCAATTAGACTGTAGAGCATATTTGCATCCCTTCTGTTGTTGGGGCATATCGTCATACGCACCTCATTTGTTTCCACGTCGATCCCCAGGATCCAGTTACCCTCTACAATGCACCCATGATGAAACTTGCATCGTCCTATTTTGCATTCGTCTATTTGAACGACGTGGCTGGGACCGCAGATGTCTGGGACATTTTTGCAGAGGTTGGCTACAAGTGTTACATATCTCTCATGTTGACTGCAGTGCCAAAACCAGCTGATTGTCTGCTTGCGCATGCGCATATGCGCACCTTTGGACTTCAAAAATATTCTCTCGTCGCACGAAAGATAGTTTTTCCAAAAAATGTTACAACGCAACTATCAACAAAGAGAAACACTACCAACTAACACTACCTTGGTGTTACCAAGTCTTTAAGAATTCTTAAACATAGATTTCCAAATTATTTTACATATAATTTTTGTACATGTATTGTGCTGAACACATTCTAAACTTCACATCATGACAAAATTATTATGTTTTGCTGGATAATACCAAGCGTTACAGATTTCAATTTGAAGACAATAGCAGTTATGATATTACCACAAATAAAAATGTATCTTAATTATTTATAAATACTAATTTTGGAAATTTAATGCTAAAAATGTTGTACATTCTGTTGATAATTTTGTTTGCATTTATTCAGACAGCAGAAGTTATCATAGAAGCACTGAAGGATGATACAGTAAATGAAGAATATCAGCATAGCTTGTCAACCCGGGGCAGTCGCCTTCTCAAAGCATTAAAAGGAAATTGTACTGATCTTAAAAGAGAACTTGAAATGGTACTCAAAGAGCCAATGAGTGACATACCAGAAGTGACAATAAAGGCCAGATCAGTGAGCAGGTATGTGATTCTGTTTCATTACCTATAGTTAAATATTAGTAATAGAGTTGTTGAAGGGAGAAATATGAGTCACCAGAAACTTCGACTCAGAAATCTCTGAAACAAAATTAGAAATTGAAAAATAACTTTCATAGACATGAAGACATGGGAGGAATCCATTAAACTGGAATATATAGGCCTTTCAAAAAACATAAGTAAATATGATTTCTAAACTTAAACATGTAAGTTTTTAAATTGGAAACACTTAAATTATTTTTGACACAATTGATAACATATAAAGTAATTATACAAATATAACTATTTGTAACAAAAAGCTTCATTTATCATAAGAAAATATTGTCAATTTTTCTTATTAGTTGAATTAGTTGAGATCGATTTCACGAACCCTTGCTCATGTCCTCAGTCAACACACTTCGTTGTCAAGGATAAGGGTTATTAAGTTACTATGTTTTTTCAGTATTACCAAAATCTGAAAACGAAACAAACTTAAAAACAGAATCAAATGCTGGTATTTCAAAATTCATTACACAATACAAAAGTGAATCGAGAAGATATTGACACATTGCTTCACTCACACTGTTTATTCACAGGACGTGTTTCAAGAGCTCTCGCTCCTATCATCAGCTGATACTCGACTAGTGCAAGTTGTAGTGGTTTCCTCTTTCTCCGTTTTGTCAATAGATGGCGTGATGTACTTGTCAAAGATGTCTGGTGGTGGAGTTTCAAAATTCATGACTGACGATTTTTGTTGATGAAGATTTTTTCCCATACGGAAAGGCCTATGGGGTGATTAACATATTTTATTAGAGATGTTTCCAAGTTGATGTCATGTCTAGTATTCAAAAAATGAAAAGCCACTGCTGATTTTTCTGTTTCACCATTTTTAATGTTTCTTAGATGTTCTTTAGTTCTGATGTTAATATTTCTTTTTGTTTTTCCTATATAAATTTTAGGGCAAGTTTCACATTTGATCTCATAGATTCCTGGTTTTTCTTTGGTAGTGATTGAATTTTTGGGAGGGCCTTTTAACAAATTTCTGATATTAAGCCTATTTTATATAGGAAAAACAAAAAGAAATATTAACATCAGAACTAAAGAACATCTAAGAAACATTAAAAATGGTGAAACAGAAAAATCAGCAGTGGCTTTTCATTTTTTGAATACTAGACATGACATCAACTTGGAAACATCTCTAATAAAATATGTTAATCACCCCATAGACCTTTCCGTATGGAAAAAATCTTCATCAACAAAAATCGTCATAGAGTCATGAATTTTGAAACTCCACCACCGGACATCTTTGACAAGTACATCACGCCATCTATTGACAAAGTGGAGAAAGAGGAAACCACTACAACTTGCACTAGTCGAGTATCAGCTGATGATAGGAGTGAGAGCTCTTGAAACATGTCCTGTGAATAAACAGTGTGAGTGAAGCAATGTGTCAATATCTTCTCGATTCACTTTTGTATTAATTTGTGCTTCACTGTCCCTACGCTTCTTCCAAGTTTATACTTTGAGTCATTACACAATGTTTATTTTTTTTTAAATAAATATCTTTTCCCAAACCATTAAATTTAACAACTGGATTTATTTCATGCTTAAATGACCAAAAATGATCTGCTATGGCCGATTGATCAGTCTGTTTATACTGAAGTTAAATTATTAAAACAATTAAATGTTCCGATAGATTTAATGGTTTGGGAAAAGATATTGGTAAAAGTGCAGATTGAGTGTGCACAGTTATGTTGGTACGGAATGATGTCACGAAAACAACTTGTTGCCAACTGCAGCACTCTAATATACGCGAATACAGTGGAGCATTGCCAATGCATTTTCTTTTTCTTATTATAAACTAGCGATATAAATGGGAATAGTGCATAGTAAGTTTTGTTTATTATTATTATTATTATTATTATTATTATTATTATTATTATTATTATTATTATTATTATTATTAATTATTGTGACTTTGTGGGCTCGTGAAATGAAAAGTCCAATTTCACCCCTCAAAATGTTCTTTATTTCCACCTTATTTCAATTACAGTTTAATGTACACAATTACAATTTAATTTACACCATTCAACCTTGCCAGTTTGTCTTTACACGTCCGCTCAACTCAACTACACGTCCGCCCGGCTCACGGTCACTCACTCAACTAACTGTCACCTCGCTTGTATCGATCGCCCCGAAGTCTCTCGATTCTTCCATTATGGAGGGGGAACCTTCACGAGGTAGGAGGAGGTGCCACCCCTTGCGTCCCCCCCGCCACCACCGCCAGTCCGCATTATCGATCGTAAACGCGAGTTCGCCGTCTGCGTGACACTGCTCCCTCCTCAAGGCTGGTCGTCCCGAACAGCACCATCGTAGCGGGCTAGACGGTCCAGGTGCACCACCAGCATCTGCTCGGAGTCTCAGCCAGTAGTAGCGCTGCCGAAGTTTGTCAATCGTTCGGTTCGCTCCCAGGTGTCCTCCTGAAGTACCAGCGTGCACTTCTTCCAAGAATTCCGGTACCTTACTCCGGGGAAGTACCAACTGTTCTCTCTGCGTCTTCCCATCGGGTGGTTCCCATACCCGGAACAGCACGCCCTCTCTGGTCTTCGAGTCCCATTGGGCCCAGTACGACTTGTAGATGGCGCTCCTCGGTGTGATGTCCTCCCAGGTTGGTCTCGTCCCTGCCTCCACTTCCCTTAAGAGTGGCCCCAAGTCTGCGTCCGCCAGCTGCTCCCTCCTCAGGCCTGCGCTATCCCAGCCTTCAGCAGGCACTGCCACAACTACTCGGACTGCTGCGGCACGCTCCTTCTCTTCCACTCCTGTGCACTGGCCGCACTCTTCTGGACAGGGTCTTCGGGACATGGCGTCAGCGTTACCGTGGCTCTTCCCTCTACGATGTTCCGAGGTGAAGTCGTACTCCTGCAGCCTCTGGACCCAACGTGCTGTCTGGCCTTCCAGGTTCTTAAAGCTCAATAGCCAGGTTAGGGCGGAATGGTCAGTTCTCAGGTGGAATGGCTGACCGTACAGGTACTTGTGGAAGTGCTCCAAGGTCTTTACTACCGCCAATAATTCTCTTCGGGTGACGCAGTAGTTCTTCTCTGCCTTGGATAGCGTCTTGCTGTAGTAGGCTATCAACCGCTCATGGCCGTCCTGGATCTGCGATAGGACACCTCCAATCCAATGGTCGCTAGCGTCGGTGTCCACAATGAAGGTGCCACCCAGTTGTGGGAAACCCAAAATTGGAGCACTGCACAGGGTTTCCTTCAGGTGCTGGAAAGCGTCTTCGGCGTCCTCCGTCCACACATAAGGTCGGTGTTCCTCTGTCAGGCGGGTGAGGGTTTTGGCGATGTTGTTGGCCTTTTCCTCTAAATCATTAAGGCGGTCGTCTACTTGACCCATCCGCTTGCCCAGATTCGTGACGTCATCCCTCACACCGGCCAACCGTTCCTCAAACTTGGCGGCGAGGACCTCGTTCGCCTCCCTCATCTCCGTTGTCAGTTCGGCCATCTTTGCGGTCATTGTCGTGGCCAAGTTGTTGTTTGCTGTTTCCGTCTTCGCAGCGACGTTTTCATTTGCCATCTTCATTTCCTTCAACTCGGCGGTAAGGTTGTTATTTGTAGTCTCCAGCTTCGCGGCCAGGCTGTTATTTGCCGCTTCCATTTTTGTTGTTAACTCGTTCATCTTCGCCAAGAGCATTTCCAATGCCGATTCCATGGCCGTAATATTCGGTGGCCAGTGTGACTTTGTGGGCTCGTGAAATGAAAAGTCCAATTTCACCACTCAAAAATGTTCTTTATTTCCACCTTATTCCAATTACAGTTTAATGTACACAATAACAATTTAATTTACACCATTCAACCTTGCCGGTTCGTCTTTACACGTCCGCTCAACTCAACTACACGTCCGCCCGGCTCACGGTCACTCACTCAACTAACTGTCGCCTCACTTGTATCGATCGCCCCGAAGTCTCTCGATTCTTCCATTATGGAGGGGGAAATCATTCTGGAACCTTCGTGTACCTTTGCGCGGTAGGAGGAGGTGCCACCCCTTGCGTTCCCCCTGCCACCACCGCCAGTCCGCATTATCGATCGGCAACGCGAGTTCGCCATCTGCGTGACATTATTATTATTATTATTATTATTATTATTATTATTATTATTATTATTATTATTATTATTATTATTATTATTATTATTATTATTATTATTATTATTATTATTATTATTATTATTATTATTATTATTATTATTATTATTATTATTATTATTATTATTATTATTATTATTATTATTATTATTATTATTATTATTATTATTATTATTATTATTATTATTATTATTATTATTATTATTATTATTATTATTATTATTATTATTATTATTATTATTATTATTATTATTATTACTATTATTACTATTATTACTATTACTATTACTATTATTATTATTATTATTATTATTATTATTATTATTATTATTATTATTATTATTATTATTATTATTATTATTATTATTATTACTATTACTACTATTATTACTATTATTACTATTACTACTATTATTACTATTATTACTATTATTATTATTACCATTATTATTATATTGTTATTGTTGTCATTATAAGCACTGCCCACCTTGGCAGCGTAGATGGTAGCATGTCAGCTCTCACGTTCAAGAGGTCCCGAGTTCGAACTGATGAGTTAAATTTGGAGGACGTAAATTAAGGAAGCTATTCTTCTTCTTCTTCTTCTTCTTCTTCTTCTTCTTCTTCTTCTTCTTCTTCTTCTGCTTCTTCTGCTGCTTCTTCTGCTGCTTCTTCTGCTGCTTCTTCTGCTGCTTCTTCTTCTGCTTCTTCTTCTGCTTCTTCTTCTGCTTCTTCTTCTGCTTCTTCTTCTGCTTCTTCTTCTGCTTCTTCTTCTGCTTCTTCTTCTGCTTCTTCTTCTGCTTCTTCTTCTGCTTCTTCTTCTGCTTCTTCTTCTGCTTCTTCTTCTGCTTCTTCTTCTGCTTCTTCTTCTTCTTCTTCTTCTTCTTCTTCTTCTTCTTCTTCTTCTTCTTCTTCTGCTTCTTCTTCTGCTTCTTCTTCTGCTTCTTCTTCTTCTGCTTCTTCTTCTTCTGCTTCTTCTTCTTCTCTTCTTCTTCTTCTTCTTCTGCTTCTTCTTCTTCTTCTGCTTCTTCTTCTTCTTCTGCTTCTTCTTCTTCTTCTTCTTCTTCTTCTTCTTCTTCTTCGTCTTCTTCGTCTTCTTC